>OVAV01000713.1:2549-16315 GCA_900406375.1 Iberis amara | reverse complement strand
ACAACATTCAGCAAGCAGAAATAACAGTAATGGGAGCAACATTGTTAAAAGGAGATCTGACCAATAAAGACTAATTTTTTTGTTGGGCTCTCTTCCTCGCTCCAATCTCGAGCTGACACAATCTCATACAGCTTGCACTTTAACACACAGCCTTTGATCCCTTGCTTATCTTCACCAAGTCCTTCTCCTTCTTCCTAAACCCTAAAAATTACCAATTCCAACAACTATGTCTTTACCAATTGGCTACTTAGATCGTTTGAGAAAATTTACTCACCACGATTTCATTAGCTGGAAAGCGGAAAATTTCCCTTCTATGCCATCGATTGATTTACAGTTTCCCTCTTAGATGATTTGGAGAAGATGAAGCAACGATCTATTCGCCATGCGTCGAAGAGGATGGAAGAAGAAGGGAAGAGGAGGAGAAGATGTCTCAGAAAAAAAAGTTAACTTTTAGAAATATAAGAAATGAGACGAGAAAAATTAACTTTTAATAAATATTGGTAAGTGAGACGAGAATTAGAGGGAAATATACAAAATTTTGCTAAGTGTTGGCGGTTTATATTACCGCCTTATGAAATTGATTAACAGTGTAATATTCGCTCGATTTCAAGGTTCTGAAAATTTTGCATAATCTATAATAGCATTTCAGAGATTAGTGCTATCGTGGAGTGCTATCAATGTAAGGTTCTCTTGTAGTGATATTAGTGTATGTGTTTGCTTGGCCATCTTGCTATTATTGTTCAATGACGAATCTAACGTGTGGGAGTTTCAATTTACATTTATGTTACAGTTCGGTTTTTTCGGTTTTATAAGAAAACTAAAACCATTTGAAATCATTTAATATATGTTTTGGTTTTAGTTTCAGTTTTCTATTTTATTTTAGTTCCAATACGTTTTTTTTTTTAAATAATTAGAATCAGAATGTACACAAATAGTAGTTTTATTGACATTTACTTATTTAATAAGAAAAATATATTCTTTTTACACATACATATGATTATAAAAATATAAAATTCTCTATAATTTTTTGTATGAAAAATAGTAAAAATAGCAACAAAAAAAATTAATCACGATACATAATGAGATATTTCATATTTTCATAAAGGCATTTTTGGTATAAAATTTATTGTCTTCTGTTGATACTGGGTTTGTCACCCAGTATGAAAGCCCATTTCGACCAAAGCCCATCTGGTTAGAAGAGTATTGAAGATTACCGCCGAACTGGGCCTTGGGGAGATAGCTTGGCCCACTTCCGAAGCCCATCTAATTAGAAAATTAGGATTTACTTATGTATTTCCGTTATAAATACCATGTAATCATTCTTCTTGAAGAATAAGAAAAATCTTTGAACCCACTAATCAAAGTCTAACCTAATCGTTAAACTATGATCCAACAGTTGGCCGCTGTTTGTGGGGACTCAGTTGCCACAATTCGCATCACCTTATTGCAGGAAACACCGAAGAACCATATGAACGAGATGAACGGTGACGGCACAAGCGGGAAAAATCAGGACGACCCCGTCAATCCGTCGACCAACCAGCAATGCGGCATCGCCGCGCAAACAAGAGACGAACGAGATCAGAGTGACCAACCCGAAAATCAAGAAACGGACGGGGAAGATGACACCCCCCAACATCACTACGTAGGACATGTGGAATATCCTAAACGAACAAAGAGCAGAAACGAACAAACTCAGAGCCGAATCTCAGCACCTGAGAGCGCAGCTCGACGGTATGACCGCTTTGATTGCGGAGAAGGACGTGTGCACGATAAGCAAGCCACTATTTGGGACGCTTAATCTCACCCCAAACACCGCGCCAGGAAATCGTAGCCAACCTGATCCATTTAACTCGCTGAGATTCTGCAAGATGACAGAAGCCGACGAGCTGCAACGTATCTGAAACCAGCTCAAACTCGAGAAGTACACCAGGCGACTAGCTCGGCCCCAGATATCCTAAGGCCATCGAGGAGGCGCAAAGGACGCCGTTCACAAGAAGGGTCACTAATGCTCAGTGCGGCATTCCGCCCAAATAAAATTTACAGAATACGGCGGCAAGAGCTATCCCATGCAGTACCTGACGGCCGTTACAATCGCCATGGCGCGAGCACAGTTCTCTCCTGAAGAACGAGATGCGGGCCTATGGAAATTGTTCATCGAAAATCTATCAGGACAACTCTAGATTGGTTCTCCCGTATGGAACCTGGTTCCATCGATAGCTTCTAGCAGCTATCAACGGTGTTCATAAAGCATTATTCGATGTTCATAGCCAAGAAAGGTATGAGGACTGACCTCTGGAAAAAGAGCCACTGCGAAACTTCCTCGAAAAGTTCAAGGAGGTCGTCGCTAAAATAGTTATAAACGACGAGGGAGCGATTTCTGCATTGCGAAATGCTCTCTGGTATAATTCCAGGTTCAGGGAGGAGCTGATTATCAACCCACCGCAAACACTGGAAGACGCGCTGCACAGAGCCAACAAGTTCGTCAAAATGGAGGAGGAGTACGCGGTGATGTCAAAAAGGCACCAAGCAACTAAACCCAGTAAAGAACCTAGGCAACACTATGCAAGGGAGAAGATGGGACGTGCATCCTACGCAATTACCGAAAGTGGGAAGCCACCAGATCAGCCCCCACCTGTCGACGATGACCCGGAGGCATATTGTGACTTCCATAAAAGGAACAGACACCGTACGGAAGACTGCTAACACCTACAATCAATCCTCCTGAAGATGTTCCAAGACAGAGAAATTGGTATCAACAGAATAAGGTACAACGACAGAAGGCGTGCCAGCAATTCAAGGTTCAGCTCGTCCTCAAGAGGAAGGGCACAACCCCAGGTTAGCACGGTGAGAGAAACGAGCTTCCACACCGTCAACGACATGACACCTCCTAGTTGGACCAGAGACCGAAGCCCAGGAAACGCACTTGACACCCGGCTAACTGAGGGTTCGTTGCCGAGAAGGCGAGTAAACATAATCATGGGAGGATTGCTGACATGTAACGATTTGGTGAAGTCAATAAGGAACTCGGAGCGACGAGCTGCAACCGCCCAGAAGGAACAGGCTAACCCGTTGCCGACCTCCCCTCCGTTGGAATTCAGCGACACCGACCTAAGAGGGCTCGGCAATCCTCACAACGACTTCTTAGTCATTGAACTGGTTATTGCCAACACATAAGTGGCAAGAATTTTAATTGATACAGGAAGTTTGGTCGACATCATCTTTAACGATACAATAAGAACATGGAAATCGACGGTGAGCTAATAAAGGACGGAAGCAAGACGCAGACAGGATTCAGTGGCATAACGGCCCGTTCCGCGGGGACCATCAAACTTACCAGTCCAAGCCGGGGGCCTAACTCAAATGGTCAAGTTCATAGTGATGGAACAACAATCTGCGTTCAACGTGATTCTCGGCACACCTTGGCTCTACTCTATGAAAGCCGCAATATTGACTTACCACCAGTGCGTAAAGTTCCCGACTACCAGGGGGACCTGGACGATAAAAAGGAACTAGCGCGTAGCTCGAACCTGCTTCCTCACGGAACATCGGATGAGGACGCTGCAGGTATCAGGCGAACCCCACGACGTTCCGCTGACATACAACTCGACACCCGAACTGGACAAGGTTGAACAAGTAGCCATCCACGTCGAACACCCAAACCGGACCACCAGAGTAGGAAAAGAGTTGGGTCCAGATATAAAGAAGGAACTAATTGGCTTGCTAAAAGAAAACGTCAGTACCTTCGCGTGGTCCATGGAAGATATGAAGGAGATCGACCCAGCCATCACTTCACATGAGCTTAACGTAGACCCGACATACAAACCAATAAAGCAGAAACAGCGCAGGCTAGGCGCAGAGCGTTCCCAGGCGGTGAATGATGAGGTAGTAAAACTGTTAAACACATGATAAATCGCAGAAGTAAAGTACCCGAATTGGCTTGCCAACCCAGTTGTTGTGAAGAAGAAGAACGGGAAATGACGAGTATGCGAAGACTTCACCGACCCCAACAAAGCATGCCCGAAAGATAGCTTCCCATTACCACACATAGAAAAGCTCGTCGAAGCAACTGCTGGAAACGAAATGTTATCATTCATGGACACGTTCTCGGGATACAACCAGATAATGATGCATCCAGCAGATCAGGAGAAGACCGCATTTATCACAGATAGGGGAACATACTGTTACAAAGTGATGCCCTTCGGATTAAAAAATGCAGCAGCCACCTATCTGCGCTTGGTAAATAAAATGTTCGCAGACGAACTCGGGAAGACTATGAAGGTGTACATCGATGACATGCTGATAAAGTCGGCTGAAGCCAGGGACCATGTGAAGCATCTGGAAAAATGCTTCTAAACTCTCAACCTGTATGGGATGAAGCTCAACCCGGCAAAGTGCACCTTTGGGGTAACATCAGGAGAGTTCCTCGGCTACGTCATAACGAAAAAAGGTATCAAACCAAACCCANACCTATCTGCGCTTGGTAAATAAAATGTTCGCAGACGAACTCCGGAAGACTATGGAGGTGTACATCGATGACATGCTGGTAAAGTCGGCTGAAGCCAGGGATCATGTGAAGCATCTGGAAAAATGCTTCTAAACTCTCAACCTGTATGGGATGAATCTCAACCCGGCAAAGTGCACCTTTGGGGTAACATCAGGAGAGTTCCTCGGCTACGTCATAACGAAAAAAGGTATCAAACCAAACCCAAAGCAGATCTCAACTATCCTCGACTTACCCCCGTCAAGAACCAAGCAAGAAGTACAAAACTTAACAAGTCGAATTGCCGCACTCAACAAATTCATCTCAATGTCAACAACCAAAAGCTTACCTTTCTACCAACTCCTTAAGGGTAACAAGAACTTCGAGTGGGATCAGAAGTTCCAGGACGGCTTTGCCAAACTAAAGCAATACCTCATGACTCCTCCCGTCCTCGCCAAACTCGAAGAAGGTGAAATCCTTTACCTTTACGTTGCAGTATTCGAGGTAGCTGTCAACGGCGTCCTAGTACGAGAAGTTCAGGGAGAACAAAAACCTATTTTATATACAAGAAAGTCGTTGAACGGCGCCGAGATACGATACCCTACCATCGAGAAAGTCGCGCTCGTAGTCATATCCGCATCCAGGAAGCTCAAACCATATTTCCAGTCACACACCATAGTTGTACTCACCACTCAGCCCTTGCGAACCATACTCCACAGCCCAAATCAATCTGGTAGGTTAACCAAATGGCAGTTGAGCTCAACGAATACGATGTGGAATAACGAGGACACACCTGCTCTAAGTCCCAAGTTCTAGTAGATTTCATAGCCATGGTATCACCCCAACAAAACGGCGACGTCCCTCAACCGAAAACATGGAACGTCTATGTCAACGGTTCCCGCCGGAAGCAAGGTTCATGAGCAAGTGTCCGACTGGAGCTGCCAACAGGAGAGGTCCTCGAACAAGCTCTCCACCTCAAATTCGACACATCCAACAATGAAGCATAATACAAGGCACTTCTTGCCGGGCTGCTCCTTGCTAAAAGCTCAGTGCTCGAAGGATACACGCCTTCTGCGACTCCCAACTTGCTACAAGCCAGTTTAGCAGGGACTACATTGTCAAGAACGACCGAATGCTTCAATACCATCAGATGGTTCAAGAGAAAGCTAGAGAATCCGTAAGCTTCAAGCTGACCAAAATACCGCGAAGCGAGAATCACCTAGCTGATTCCTTAGCAAACATGGCAGCTGTAAACGATGACAGCCTCAGGCGAACCATCCAAATGGAGTGCATCACCGCGCCGAGCATCACCGATGCCATGACAAAACACCATCAACGAACTACTATCGTTAGACAAACAAGATGCACCTCCGAGTCTAGACTGGAGAGCCGAAATAACAGACTACATTCTCACAGGGAAAGAACCAGAAGACAAATGGAAGGCGCGGCGCCTCCGAGTAAAGGCCGCGAGGTACACAACCATAGACGGTCAGCTCTACAAGCAGTCCGCTTCAGGCATATTATTACGCTACACCAATGGAAGAGATATACAACAAGTCCTCGTTGAACTGCATGAAGGCGACGGCGGGAGCCACTCCAACGGACGATGCCTGGCATTGAGGATAAAAAGCACGGACATTATTGGTCGACGATGTTGAGTGACAGTCAGGAGTATGCTAGAAAATGCGAGATGTGTCAACGAGATGGACCGATAAACCAAGCACCCACCAAACCACTCAATCTGTCGGCAAATCCTTACCCGTTCATGAAGTGGGGAATGGACGTCGTTGGACCTTTCCCGGTAGAAACGAACAAACACAGGTACCTGCTGGTAATGACAGACTAGTTCACCAAATGGGTAGAAGCGGAATCGTACTCGGCCGTCAAGGCTAAGTAGGTACAAAAACTTACCACTAAAACGGCAGCACGTTCACCTATTTTAATACGGAAGGTGACATTTAACTTACGCCCATTACGTGAATATAAGCTCATGCAGGTACANNAACTTACGCCCATTACGTGAATATAAGCTCATGCAGGTACAAGACTTCATTTGGAAGCACATAATATGCCGACACGATATTCCGTACGAGATCATGACAGATAACGGCACCAACTTCTGCGCAAACACAGTTGAAAACTTTTGTGCCAGGTGGACGGCAACCTTCGTGGCAGCTAGTCACATCCCACTACTTAACACTAACTAATTCTGCACTGATTTTAAAACAGGTGGAAGATTCGATTGAACCATTCGTCGCCGAGATATCCACAAGGAAATGGACAGGCTGAAGCCTTCAACAAATCCATCGTCGACGGACCCAAGAAAAGACTAGAATCTAAGAAAGGACTCTAGGTCGACGAACTGGACGACGTCCTATGNTTGGCACATGGAATCAAGGCATTGGTTTCATCTGAAGCAGCTGTCTTCAGCCTCTGTCGCCTAAAGCTACCCGAAGAGGAAAACACCAACAATGAGATGCTGCTCGACGTGCTATACGATGTATAAGAAATAAGGGACCGAGCTCTCATACGGCTAAGCGCTTACCAACAAGCCATGATGCGGTATTATAACAAAAGCGTGCAGCTGAAGAGGTTCGATGAAGGAGATTTAGTCCTGCGAATGACTTACGCGAACACGGCAGAAGAAACCGCAGGCAAACTAGGAGCTCGGTGGGAAGGACCGTATGAAGTATCGAAGGTCGTTAAGCCCGACGTTTATGACCTTAAGACGATGGTCGGAAAAAGAACCCCTAACTCTTGGAACGCAACCAAATTAAAAAGATTCTACAATTAGGAAAAAATGTAATGTGAACTACGATCTAGCTTGATCCCTACTTTAACGTACGTAGGCAACCGTTTCGGGTGCATCTATTTTACTTAATAAAACTATATTTTGATCTTTCAGCTATAGAGTTACACTGATACACTCCCCGATCTTCCAAATAATCCCCTAAAACAAAAAAGTCGAGCCACAGCTCGCGCATAACCCGTCCAATACGGGTATGCTGAACAAAATCAAAGTTTTCTCGTCTTGGATAAAAAGACCGTTCAAACGCCGAGGTACAACTCGCGTACTCCTAAAAGATGAGTACTGGACGAGGTCAAAGTAACCTCGTTCGAGCTTAAGTCTCGATCATAAAAGCCGAGTTCCGACTCGCGTGTTCCTAAAGTGAGCATACGATGAGACTAATTATCTCGTCTTTAGATCACGTGTGAGGAAGGCCATCTGCAGGTCGTTTCTTTCAAAATCGCGTGATCGGAGAGATACTCAGTCTACACAAGTGCTAAAGAAGCATCTATTTAATAGTGAAACGTCAGAAAATGCGGAATTATAAGATTTACTCAAATACGCGCTTTAAAAGAAGAGATCTCATCAAAATTTAACATAAGGGGAAATTTTCACTTTACACTAAAAAAATCGCACCAGAACGATTGGGTTACAACGATGATAACTTAAAAATACTAAACAACTTGCGTTTCCTTAACTAAAATCACGGACAATCCGCTATTCCCCAAAAANAAATGCGGAATTATAAGATTTACTCAAATACGCGCTTTAAAAAAGAGATCACATCAAAATTTAACATAAGGGGAAATTTTCACTTTACACTAAAAAAATCTCACCAGAACGATTGGGTTACAACGATGATAACTCAAAAATACTAAACAACTTGCGTTTCCTTAACTAAAATCACAGACAATCCGCTATTCCCCAAAACTTAAAAGAGAATCCGCTATTTTCCAAGTAAACGAGTTGTTGCTAAGGCTACCAGGTAGAAGGAAGGCAGCTGCGCAACAGGTCGTGCAGATCCCAACCCTAAGAAAACTATAAAAGCTGCTCCAAAGGTAAGCAGCCCAATCAGACTCTAGGTGTCGCGCGATTACTCGGTTCGGCTCCCGCACTTCCCTGGGATGGTTGAACTAGGTTCGTACCATGCTCGTGAAAATCATGAGTGAAACGGAAGTCCTCATCCGACAAATTGGTTATGTCCAGCCCGTCGAATTGACTCTTGTACTTGGAGAAATCTGTTTCGAGCTGCGACATTATATCTGCAGGGAAAACTCCGCCTTCAGATACGATGTGACGAACACAGTTTAGAGTCCCCTACGCTTGACTAAAGATTTGGATGATCGGGTCGGCCTTATTACGATCGTTAAAGTGTCGACAGAGCTTCTCGAGCTTAGCGGCACACTTCACTTCAGTTTCTCACCGAGCCAGATCGAGCTGTGAGACCCGAGATAGGCGAAGTCGCTTCATCTCACTTTCATGAAGCTTCTCCAACTTCAAGTGAGTTGTCTTCATCTCGTCACACTTAGCCGCGACTTTAGTTTTGGCGGCCTCAACTCCATCCTTCCAGAGGGAAATTTTCTTAGTGGCATACTTTCCCATTTCATCCCGCTGTTGGGTCAATATCCCGATCTTGATATTCAGCTCTGCGACAATTCCCTCCAGCTCGCTGACCCTTAGGTGACTGGCAGCGACTTTTCTCTTGCCCTGATCCACGAGCTTCGACAGACGAATTAGCTCGTCTTCGTTGCAGTTTAAAGTTTTTATCTTGTTCTCGTAAAAAGCAACGAGCTCGTTCGTTGTCGCCAGGGTCTGAAATTTGTTAAAGTCACAACAGGTCAAGAACGTTTATCTTAGTAAACAGTTGAATAGCAATGTTAAGTAAAGTGGGTTACCTGACAAGCGTGCCAAGATAACACTTCATAGATTTCTAGAGCCAACATCTTATCCACCGCGGGGACAATTAACCATTGGCACCAAGGCGGCTTACCAGTCCAGCGCAGGCGAGTTTATCTTTAGAGAAAGGCAATCCCTGACTGGAAAACTTAAAGACCCAATCCCTTTATGGCTCGCGATGGGACTGGAGTTGGGCGTTCTCCGTAGCAACGAAATCATACCCTAAGTCTCCCGAGTTGTTGCCCAACTCCAGCTCGTCTTCCTCGGCTTCTTCGTCATCCCTAAGGAAGTCTTCGACTTTTTAGGAAAAGGTGTGAAGCTCCCCCTCTTCGAGACTAGCTCCCGTGGTCATCTCCTCCAGAATTTGATCTGTCGTTGGCTCCTTGCCGGACGGTGCGGTAGGTAGCACGGCAGGAGGTAGTTCCTAAGCGGGAACATCCTCGTTATTTGTCGTTCCCCAGCAGGAACACTTTTGTTGGTTGATTTCTCCCCAGCAGGAGTGCCTTCTTTGATTCCTAGTTCCCCAGCAGAAACTTCTCGGAGATTCTAGACTTCACCAGTGGAAGTCCCAGCAGTTGGATTCTCATCACCATCTTTATCCGTCAACTCGTCGACGGTGACCACCTCCGGAGGCGCACAATCCCAGTTGGAAGGACAAGCGTCCTCACTGCCAGTAGAACAGAGGCAGATTTATACTTCCTCTTCGAGGAAGAAGATTTCTCTAGTTCGGTCGAATAATCGACCGGCATCTTGGGGCGACCCATCTGTCTTCACTTTTTCTTAACTAGACATGTGTTAAGCTCCCAGCTAATTGAATTGGGAAACAAAAGCAGCAGATCGGAGTCAGCAAGGATAAAGCTGGATAAAGAAACGACATGCAGATCGCCGTACCTGTGTTAATACGAGGAACACTGCTATCCCGGACGAACGAATTCTCTCAATGTCCTCTAAGAAATTTCGAGGAAAAGGGCCGAAGTTGAAATGCAGATATGCAATCAAACAAAACAAATGATCAGACCAACAAATGTGTATAAGCTTACAACTTGGCTATCCTAGGTGGTATCTACCAAAGGTATCTGTCCATTTCCTCTTGATGATCCTCCATACACCACCTACGGACTTGGGAGTAACCTTTAGAAAGAAGTATTTTCCCTTCCAATCATAGATCTTCGTGTCCGCCGAAGTGTCAATCAATTTATATCGATTCTTGAAGTTGATGTAGACAAAACCCGTATTCAACTTTGTACCCTTCTGGGTAACCGGGTTGATTGAAGATATGTTCTCCAAGTATCTGACACCGACCTGTACTCCGAACTCTTGACCAAGCGCTAGTAGGCCGACCATGTGTCTAATCGAGGCGGCTGCACAATAAGAGATTAGCAGCTTAGGAAGGGGAAGCCAAAGATGGCATTTCCTGAAAGAGATTCGTATAAAAAAAACGTAACCTCGGGGGCAATACCATAGTCTTTGATTTCGTTCGGGGATGAAAAAGGGGGATGCCATTGAAAAAAGAGAAGTCGCGCGCTAGATCTCGTAGGGTTTGATATGTACATCTGGTAGGTCAGAGTCCTGTGAGCTCGTCCTCAGGTTGAATCCAGTTACCAGAACTAGCTCTTTCTTCCGGCGTAATCTGCATTTCGTCGTCGCCTAGATCGTCACGAGAGGCAGAAGCTTCATTTGAATTGAGACGAGATGAAGACATGGTTTGTTTCGACTAGGTTACCGAGGTGTTTGGGAAATTTACCGAGCTGTAAGTAATCTAGAGAGAGAAACAAGAGAGAAGGGAGAGCATTTGTACCTACAGATAAATTTCGGAAAATGGAATTATGACAAATGAAGGTGAGGAGGAGTATTTATACCCAGAGAATATCGGTTACCAAGAAAAAAGAAATCATTGTGCGTGGGAATCTAGGGTTTGAAGCGACAGTGGAGTGTCCTCCTACACGACGATTCAAAAGGGCTATGGAAACAATTAATACTCTTTTGACCTAAATGGACTTTTGACTTCTAGTTCATCCGNAAGGGGGGGGGGGGGGGAACTAGCTGTTGATATCGGGTTTGTCACCCGGTATGAAAGCCCATTTCGACCAAAGCCCATATGGTTAGAAGAGTATTAAATATTACCACCGGACTGGGTCTTGGGGAGATAGCTCGGCCCAATTCCGAAGCCCATCTTGATTAATTAGAAAATTAGGATTTACTCATGTATTTCCGTTATAAATACCATGTAATTATTCTTCTTGAAGAATAAGAAAAAATTTTTAACCCACTAATCAAATTTTAACCTAATCGTTAAACCATAATTGAACATCTTCTAACCAGTATCGGCCTTGAGGCCAAGCAAGCCAAGCACTTGCTTGCGGCCTCAAGGTCCTTAACTATTATTTCGGCCACTTTAGAACATTATTCTTTGTTAGTTGTAGTGGTAGAAAGCTATTGTTATACCTTGTTGTTCACTAGGTCGATCCCTAGCCCTGATAGTTTTTTAATTAAACTCACTATTTACACTTATTGTTTCATTTAGTACCTTCTTTGCCAAAAATACTCTAAAAAACCTAGTAATTAGGAAACAATAGTAAGACAACAATATTTAGTAATACAATAGTTTTATTTTTATATTGAATAATAATAGTTTAAAAGAGTTACATCCCTCCATTTATTTTTGGAATATTTCGATTCTAACAAGTGATGTGAAATAAAAGGGTTAAAAAACAAAGGTAAAACAAAACTTACCACAAATAGGAGAAATGGCTAAATATTTTTGGCTTATAATATTATCGATCCTAAATTCTGGTTCCATCACCAATTTTCTTCATATAATTAAAACTTGTCTATTTAACAAAAAAGAAGTAAAACTTGTCTACATAAACAAAATATTTGAATCCAAAAGATGCCAGAGACAGAATACTCGTTTGGAAGATCATTACTAAGTTTGCGCCGTGACCAGGTGCACTTAATGGATGTATCAGAGCCTATGGGCATGGAGGTCGAGTTAGATTCTTTTCAAAGACAAGTTGCTGAGAAATTCATCGACCTCAACGCATCGGCTGCAGCCGAAAATGAGCTCCTCTCACTTGAATGGATAGGAAAACTTGTTGATTCTTTTCTTTGTTGCCAAGAAGAGTTTCGAGAAATAATATTCAACCACAAATCCGAGCTTCTCAAACACCCAATGGACCGGTTGATAGAAGATTACTTCGAAAGAAGTGTCAAGGCTCTTGATGTATGCAATGCAATCCGTGATGGAACCGAGCAGATAAGACAGTGGCAGAAACTGATTGAGATCGTGATATGTGCTTTAGACACAAGCCAAAAACTGCTAGGTGAAGGAGATATCCAACGTGCAAAGAAATCTCTAATTGACTTGGCTATAGGAATGTTAGACGAAAAAGATGCTAGTAACTCATTGGCCCAACGTAATCGTTCATTTGCACGAAACAAGGACCATAACCAACATGTTGGATATTTTAGGTATCTTTTTCTTTCTTTGTTTTTCTTTGTTAACCAGGAAATTCTGGACCGAAACCCATAATCTCTCTAGGTCTGAGACCAGAGCATATTATATAGTCTCGCCCCAAGTGCTACTCGAACTTATGCTTGTAGGTTTTGTGTAACGACCACCTCACTGGGTCGATACTTCTCATTAGTATAATATTGTTCTCTTTGAGCCACAAAGACTTCAAAGATTTTTTATTGGATTCTAACCCAAAAGGCCTCATACTAATTAGGAATTAGAATCCCTTATATATTAACCAACTTTTTGGCTAATATTTTAGTTTCAATTTTTGTCTTTGTCCACGTGGGTTCCACACTCTACCTAAAATCTTTTCAAAGTGAATTAACGAGGTCATTTTTTTCCAGGTCTCTTTCATGGAGTGTTTCAAGATCGTGGTCAGCGTCAAAACAGTTACAAGGAATAGGAAATAACTTGGCTACACCTCGAGGTAGCGATGTAATGGCTACTAATGGCTTAGCTCTAACGGTTTATACAATGACATCAATAATGCTATTTGTTATGTGGGTTCTAGTCGCGGCTATACCTTGCCAAGATCGTGGTTTACATGTCCATTTCTTCTTCCCTAGACATTTCCAATGGGCAGTACCTGTTATGACCCTGCATGATAAGATCATGGAAGAATTTAAGAAAAAAGACAAAAAGAAAAATTGTGGATTGCTTAAGGAGATTAATCAAATGGACAAAAGCTCGAGAATGTTAAGTGAATTGATTGATTCAGATAATTTCTCGTTAATAGATGAGAAGGTGAAGGAGAGAGTGGAAGAGTTGATGCAAGTATTTGAAGCTTTGAGAGATGGTTTGGATCCATTTGATAAAAAAGTTAGGGATATTTTTCACCGAATTGTTCGTAGCCGCACTGAGTCTCTCGATTCGCTTGGAAAAGTTCGTAATCAAGAATAGGGGATACTCAAATATGTTTTTTTGTTTTTTTCAGATTTTATTTTGAGGATGATATTGAGTATTAAAGGGAAAATAATTTCTTTAGGGGTGCTTATGTATACGGATAATTATGAAAAACAATGAGAAAGTGGTTTTGGTTAAGTGGTTAAAGGTCCACCTCTGCACCCTTTTCCACTGGAGTTAGA
>OVAV01000712.1:0-16315 GCA_900406375.1 Iberis amara | reverse complement strand
CTTCAACCTTTAAATAGAAGGAGTTCTTAATCCTAAAATGAGTTATGAGGAGTTTTTTTGGGAAGATTATGAAAATTGAGAGAATATTAAAAGAATTTTACACTGATTGTTTTTTTAAAAATAAATGATTTTTATATAATTTATTATTTTGAAACCTATTTAAATGACATGATGTGGAAGCATGAGAGGAGAGTAGAAACTCCCTAATTATATAATAGATTTGACAAATGTGGTAATAGTTCTTTTAATTGACATTTACAACACTCCCTATTCGAGACCAGTTTCATGTTACGTCTTTGTTGTCTCGTTAAAAATATTTATACAAAAATTCAGTGGGAAAAACCATAGCTAGGTAAAAATAGTATAACCACGTAAGCTCCTCCTCGAATACTGAAATGTCATTTTTATAAATCTCGTTGTTGACGCATTCCAATATCGTGAACATGCTTTCTAAAAATTGAGGTAGATAGCGATTTAGTAAAGAGATTTGCGGCATTATTGCATGATTGAACATATTTCACTTCAATATTTTTGCTTTTCTCAAGCTCTTGGGTTTATGAAAAGAACTTCAGAGGGATATGCTTGGTTCTATCACTTTTGATATACCCTATTCCAGTGTCTTCGAGTAGGCGATGAACTAAATCTTGCTAAAAGATTTATGGCAAATGATATATCAGGCCTAGTGCAATGTGTAAGATACATAAGAGTTCCTATTGCACTTAGATATGGTACTTTAGGACCAAATATCTCTTCATTCTCGCCAGGTGGTCGGAAATGATCATTTTTAACTTTAAGTGATCTAACTATAATTGGAGTACTTAGAAGAGTGACTTTATACATGTCAAAGCGTTTTAACACTCTTTTTGTTTATGTGAATTGATGCACACATGTCCGTGCCTACGTGTTACAATATGAAACTTTAGTGTAGGGCATCTTTTCTTTTTCACTGTTGTAGGGGCCAAAAATTAGGAAATGTTTTTTGTTAAGTTAATATTATTGTAAATTAATTATTTTATATTATATATTTGTATTAAGATATGCAATATATAGTAATAAATATAGTTGTTCAAAATATGGTACTATGGTGGTCCATAATAATCAAATATTCAATTAAATTCATAAAATAAAAATAATATTGATTTAAAAATTAGGGTAAACACAACTGTTTCATCTTCTCTCTTCCCTTCTTCTGTCTTCATCTTTTTTTTTATTACCATTTTTTGTGTCATTCTCATAAACTTAAATTGCTTAACAAAAGTGTTATTTTCACTCAAATATTAAAACTAAGGTAAATCATTTTATTTTACTTTTATTCCCTTAATTATTGAGTAATTTTAAGAATTTCTTAGGACGATTGATTTTGAAAGTTTGATGAACGATTTTGTAGAAAAGAAAGGAAAGATAATTATGTTTTAGATCTATGGTTTAACTTGCTGGATTTTTTATGCGACTTTAGTTTTCTTTACTATAAACGTTTTTATGAATTGGGGCATTTTTTATTTATTTGTTTCTGGTAATATTTTATGCTCGCACGGCTCTGGATGCACAAATAAACCCTTTTGAGAATGATCAATTTGAATATCAATACAATATTTTGCCTGTCTGGAATCTTTGATCTCAAATTCTCCTTTTAAATAACCTGATACCTTTTGTATTTCCTCTTGAGTTCCGATAATGTTTAAATCTTCAACATATACTACGATAGTTTTGAATCCATTTGTTGCTTTCTTTAATAAAAACACATGGGCATATAGGACTGTTTACAAATCCTTCTTTTGATAAGTGGTCACTAAGACGATTGTACCACATAAGTCTAGATTGGTTTAACCCATATAATGATTTTTGCAATTTTATTGCACACATCTCTTTAGGTTTAGAACTTAATGCTTATGACATTTTGAATCCATCAGGAATTCTCATATAGATATTAGTATCTAGTGATTCGTACAATTACGTTGTAACGACATCCATAAGACGCATTTCAAGATTTTCATTAACCATATAGATTCACTAGGAATCTAAACGTGATGGCATCCGTGACAGGAGAATATGTTTCCTCGTAATTAATTTTAGGTCTTTGGGAAAAACCTTGGGCTACGATACGAGCTTTGTATCTCATATCTCGTTTTTTCATTTTGCTTTCTTACGAAAAACCCATTTGTATCCAACCGGTTTTACATTTTCAGGTGCGAGAACAATATGTTCGAATACATTTCTTTTTGACTTGTATTGCATCTTTCCATTTGATACAATCGTGTCTCTTTTGATATTCATATACAGACTTTGATTTTGGATCTTCGTTTTCTTCTTCTATTTCTTTAGATACAAGATAAGAGAAGACATCATCAATATCATCCATTTCATTTTTTTTCCATATCCTTTTGTATGATGTTATTGATAGAAGTTTCATGATTCTCATTCAGTTTCTGATGCTCTGTATTTTTCGTAGGCTCATGATTTTTTTCTTCCGGAACATTCTCTGTTATTAGGGGGAGTATCAAGCCTTTCAACTTCCTTTCATTTTCTAGGGTTTTTATCTTTAGAACCCATATATCTATCATGTTTCAAGCGTACTCTAGATTCACGAGTATCATATGCTTTTCCATGATCTTGTGGTATTTCAATGTGAGCAGGAGCATTTGCAGCTGGAATATGTGATTTAGTTACCGTTTTAGTATTTACAAATGAATCAGGTAGTTGATTGACTATACTCTCCAGATGCATAATTCGTCTGACTTCTTGTTCAGACTGTTTTGTAGGGGGTCCATATGTAATAGAGATGGTATGTTCCATTTTATCTTTTTCCTACTTCTTGTTTTCTACCCCTAGGACTGGGAACTCTTTTTAATTAAAATGAGAATCAGCAAAACGAGCTGTAAATACATCATTAGTCATTGGTTCTAGGTATAATTGATGGAGAATCACAACCAACATATATACCTAATCTTCTTTGTGGTCTCATCTTTGTACGTTGTGGTGGTGCTATAGGAACATATACTACACAACCAAAGATTCTTAGATGAGAAATATTTGGTTCATACCAAATTCTAACTGCAATTGAGAATATTTATGATATGCACTTGCTTTTATCTGAATGAGTGCTTTAGCATGCAAAACAACATAACCCCAGATAGATGGTGGTAATTTTGATACCATGATTAAAGTTCTTGCAGTTAATTGCAGACGTTTAATTAATGATTCAACTAAACTATTTTGTGTATGAACATGAGCTACAAGATGTTTAACTTCAATCCTTGTTACTATGCAACAATCATTGAATGCTTGGGATGTGAATTCTCTGGCGTTGTCTAATCTAACTCTCTTAATAGTGTGATCAAGGAACCGAGCTTTCAGTTTAATTATTTGAGTTAGAAATCTCGCAAACGCAATGTTTCGAGATGATAATAGAAAAATATGTGACCATCTTCTAGATGCATCAATTTATCATGAAATAATATAATGGTTCACATGGAGGATGTATTGGTCCTCAAATATCGCCTTGAGTTCGTTCAAGAAAATTTGGCGATTCTTTGTCAATTTTGGTTGGCGATGGTCTTATAATTAATTTCCCAAGAGAACAAGCAGTACATGTCATTTTCTTCCCTTGGTATATCTCATGGGTTTTTAATGAAAGACCATGTGAGTTCTCTATGATGTTTTGCATCATTATGGTGCATGGGTGAACAAGGCGATCATGCCAAAAGTGAAATCTTCTGTATTTCCTTTAGTTACAAGGTGCGACTCTACCACATCTATATATATATATATATATATATATATGATGTAAACCAGAAGGAAGCCTTAAATTGTCAATGATAATTCTTTTTCCAAGTTTATTAGAAGTTATATACATATACTTCTTTCCATCATCAGTTGCACAATGAGTGTCATATCCTTGGTTATATATATTTTTAAGACTCAACAAATTTCTTTTAGAATTTGGAGAATATAAAGCGTTATCGATGGAAAATTTTGTTCCATTTGGTAGCTTAAATTTGGCTACGTCAATTGCTTCAATAAGGTCTAAAAGACCTGATATGTATTGACAATTATGTTTGTTTTTTTTTAAATCAGAGAAATATCTCTTATTCCTCAGTATAACGTGTTTGTAAAGTCATCCATGGCTATAGTAAATATAAATATTAATTAAATTTTAACACATAATAGCTAAACATCAAACTTTTGAAAAAAACATTATTAAAACAAACGGTTGAAATACATAGTAATTATTATTGGCATTTGGAGACTATTCGTTAGTCTCATTACATGCAACTCAATTATTAGTGTGGGGAGCCCCGTCGAAATCATCGGCAAAATTAGTAGCATTGAGATGTGTTGTACCCTCGAAGTGTTCTATAAAATTCACTTATTTTCCTTCCCCTTTCGTGGATTTTTGATATAGATTACAGAGATGCGAAGGAGTCGGACATGTATAGGACCAATGTCCTTTGGACCCGCATCTCTGACATGTACTCTCACGCTTATGTGTGGAGCTTTCTTGAATCTTTTTCCCTTTGGGGAATTGTTCATGTTTAACCCATTTGAATGGTTTTCTGCCTTGTGGGTTAAAGTTTCTTCCACGTTCATGATAAAATCGACGGCCACGACCACGACCCCGACCCCAACACCAATATGTATGATTTTCTCGTTCTGGATTTTTCATATCTACCACATTCACTTCAAGGAATGCCCTGAAACCAATAGAATGAGAATTATGATTCTTAATAAGAAGCTCATTATTTGTTTCCGCTATTTTGAGCGCTACAATTAAATTTGAGAATCTTTTGTGGCTTTGGTTCCTGTATTGCTCTTGTAGTACATGATGATTTTTGTGAAACATGATGTACATTTTATTTAGAATTTTTGCTTCTAAAATAGGCTTTCCACAATATTTTAATTGTGTTGCAATTCTTAGAATGGAAAAATTATAAGCTTCCACAGTTCCAAAATCTTGGAACCTCAGATGGGTCCATTGGTCCATGATAGGGAAAAAGGCTAATTAGTGCCTGCACATCCCTAATGGTTACTTTTTCGGGCATTTATACTAAACGGTGCATAAACTGTTTAATTTTTAAAATTTGGTTCTTGTATTTTAAAAATTAGTTTTTAAGTGCTTCTTACCTACACTTTGTCAGTTAAACTGTAATTATTGTTGATGTGTCAGGTAACAATGCAGAATCATCTCATCTTAATAACAAAAACAATAAAAAATAAATATTTACATTAAAACCAATTTCTCAATTAAAAAAAAGAAATCCCTAAATCTAATATTCTTCCCCCTCGTTTTTCTCTCTCTTTCTCTTCTTGTTCATATCTCCTTTTCCTTTTCTATCTTCATCGCTTCTCTTCCTCCTCAATTTCTTTTCCTGATTTGTAGATCATCGATGTTTTACAACCTCCTCTCATCTTGACCGCATCCTTTCCCCATTTTAACAATATTTACACTTCACTTTCCAAAATTTATGAAGAGAGGAAAATTTTGAAAATTTATGAAGAGAGTAAAATTTTGAAAATTTCTTAACAGACAGAGAGAATGTAATTGATATTGGTCTCATTATGATTTTGTAAAGTATTAGGTAAAAGCGAAAAGAAAAAAGCTTGAAATCATTTTGGAAATGAAGCTACTCAAAAGACTGTTTCTTTTTTTTGTTACTTGTACTATATCAAGACGAACCAAAAATTATGTTGATGTTCTTGTAATTTTTGTATGGTGTTGAGATCTTTGAATTACAAAGAAAATACTTTGTGTAACAATGTAATTTTTTTTATGATGAACAAATGAAGGACTTCTTCGATTGGTGTTGTTACTTTCAGAACCGGATTTCTTATTCACTGAAATCTTCTTATGACCACTCACTTCAATCTCTCTCTTTTATCTCCGCCATCGAATCCGCAAAGGTCAATCTTCCTCCTTTAAAGTCGTTCTCTTCCTTCACATGTCTCACCACTTTAGTCTAATCTAATTGGGTAAAGTGAATTTAGCAAAGTGGACGCTGGGGATGAAGAACATTAGATTTAGTTTTTTTTTCTACTTTACCCTAAAACTATGTCGTTTTAATTATCCTTTGGCATTGACCAAAGTCAACGAATCTGACTCATATTAGTATTTATACACGTTAGCATAAAACAAAAAAAAGTTACTTGGTAACCGGACATGTGTCGGTACAAAGAACCTTAAAGCTAATTTTAGAGAGTACATAAACAAAATTTGAAAAATTAAATAGTTTATGCACTGTTTAGTAAGTTTAAAAAGTAAACGCCCAAAAAAGTAACTATTAAGGATGTACATGCACTAATCGACCTTTTTCCCGTCCATGGCATGTGGAAGAGTTATTTTCCTTTGGTTGTCAAACATTTCTTTTAAGGCTTTCTACAAAATTGTTGGATCTTTTTAATTTTCATAATCATGTAACAAATTTTGATTCAAATTCTTTCTCATTAACATGATTGCTTTAGCTTCTGAGTCTGAAGAGATTGGTTCACCATGATCTTTTATAGTATTTTTCAAACTTTGGGATGCCGTCCGAAATATTGATAGGATAATAAATATTTATGGTGTATAAGACATCCATAATGTAAATGAATAAAATATTTACTAGGCGACATACCGCCTAGTGTAAAACTGTATGTATATATATATATTCAGCCGTATCATAGAGTGATCGTGCTGATAATGTGTAAATGAATAATAGATATTATTTAAGGCTGAAAATTATACCCGTGAATATTGGATCTGATAATAGATAAGAAGAAGGAGAAAGTATTTGATCTTATGATATTACTCGGTTTAACGCTTTATAGTGGACATTTATGCTTGTTGTTGAGCGTTATTCGAGTGTTTTCCTTGCAATCTGGTATCTTTTACATGTTTTAGGTGTTCGAGTCGTTGTAGAACAAAAATATGGATTTTTGCACAGAACGGATATAAATTGACATATGCAGATGCAAAGTCCTGGAGAAGAGTCAAGATTTTGCCATTTTTTAAAGATGTTCCCACTGTTAGATCGAGCTGAAATTTGGACAAAAGATAGCCACTTGAATTATCTTTCATATGGAGGTGGTTTGAAGTCAATTCAACGATGCAATCAAGAGTCATGGCGATTTTACTGAAGCCTGGTCGAGCTGGCTCGCAGAAGAAGCACGTGCAAGGAAGAATGATCATTCTCCAGAGAACGATCGTTCTCTACTCTCTGGACTACTCCAGACTCAATGAACGACCACTAGAACGATCGTGCATAAGCTCCTGGAATCATCCGGACTTGAAAATGATCGTTCTCCTCACCTGAGAAAACTTAGAAAATTTACAAAAGTTGCACAAGTGGTCCTCAAGATTTGGTTTTTCCTATTTTTGGAGTTTTTCCTTTTTAAACAATAAAAGTCTTGTGTCTTAGTTTTATTTTCTCTAAACTTTATTCTATCTAGTTTTACAGAGGAAGATGAATTACAGAACCTTGTATTTGGGAGAAGTTTCTTTGAACCCTCGTTATATTTCAGTATCTATTTTTGCTTTAGGATTATGTGTCCTACAATAATTATGCTTTGTGTTTGCTTTGCTATGTGTGAGTAGTGCATCTGTTAGGTTTTAGGATTTCACAGGAAAACCATGTTTGATTTTTAAGGTTTACATAAAAGGACTGAATTAGTTAGGTTCTTAGTCTAGACTTGTTCTTAATGCATGAATTAGAGTAGCTAACTAGTTCATTGATATTAGATTAATAAACGCAAAGAGATTTCGTTTGGAGGTCTGATCTAGTCTAGATGAATAAGTTTGCTTGCGAGAATATTGTCCTGAATGCTTATGAACTTATCGAATCTGAACATTAATGCATGTTTGAATTATCTGAATATGGCGAGAGTTTTCCTGTAGTAATTCAAACATATGGTTTAATACTTCGAGAGGAGATTAATCTATTGTTGTCTTTCATGTTGAGAACTATTTTTAAAGTAAAATTATGCATGTTAACCTGAGCTTTTAAACCTGAATACATGTGCAATTCCCTATTGCCTGACGCTTTAGTTTATTGATTTACATCATTTTAATTACTGTTTATTTGCTTTAACTCAGTTATAAAAAACCCAATTAAATTGTTTTAGCTGAATTCAAAATTAAACTGAAAGTGTGCTTTTGTGGTCTCCGTGGAATTCAACCCCTGTTCTATGCTACTTTGATTAGTTCTCTACAGTATAGATGTAGGAATTAAATCCTGAGTCTATATCATCTTATAAAGAGGATATGATCGGATGAATTGTGTACAAATGGTGATGTTTAAGAAAGTATTTATAGGCATGATAATGGGCTCCACAATTGGTTAAAATTTGACAAATGTGTAATAATCCTTTTAATTGACATTTACAACACTTGGGCCTTTTTCGTGTGTTTTTTTATGCGATGCATTATTATCTTGCTATATTATACTATTCAATATCATCATGTATTATTTATAGTTATAAATTACATTGTTTATTTTTAATTAATAATTCGCAAGTCAATTTATAAAAAATTGTATGTCTTTTTTTTCTGCCACGTGTATTATTCTTACGTGTCATCTTTATAACTTTTTTCTCAAATTTTAATTAATTATTCCTAATTCTTTGTATTATACCCATTGTCTCCATATTTTACTCCCATTATTTCTAACTACATTTTCAATTTGTTCATCACGGTCATATTTATTTGCGTTTGTTATTTTAAATGAAATTTGGTAGAGTTTTCGATACTAAATTTATATGTGCTCTTTTTATTGCCAAAATATTTTCATTCTTTGATTCCTTTTCCATCTATCTACAATACTATTTTCTTCATACCAACCAAGTTTCTTCAAACTACCTTTTATGATCAATCATATTTTGGTATCATTTTCTCTTTCGTTTCTGAATTTCGTCAAGCTTTCTTCTGCGGTGTCGATCCCAAATATGTCGAACTGAGTGAAGAAATTGTTAATATTTGATTATTTTTTTTGCATTTTGCTGTGGACATTTAAATTGAGTTAGCCATTATGTAAGCTTTATGTTTTTGACATTGTGTTTTTCTCTAAATGTCTTTGTTTGATTTGCAACAAATCCATTAGTCGGATTCCTATAATTTTATTTTAGGATGGCTATTATCATAAAAACTAACAGAGCAGTCGTCCAATAAACATAAAACTTCAAGTAGAACTTTCACTTTATCTTTGAAACTTATCACTATGATGTTTTATGATGACATAATGAATTCATTATAAAAATGAAACGTATTTTGATTTTGATGTGTGGATATCACGACAAACAAGTTGAAAATTTTTATTAGCAGTTTTTAGAAGGTGATGCGAGTACATGGTGGTAGACAAATAAAATCAGCTATAGGAGGTGGAATATCCCAAAATGCTTCATCACCAACTGGGTGAATACTTTCTGAATATGCTTGTACCCACGTATTAACATAATACAAAAAAGTTAAAGAACATTAACAAGACTTGTTCATAAGGTTTTATAACGTCTTCTAAGGTTTCAAGTGATATTGTCAGTAGCTTTGTAAAATTCAAATAGATAAGAAAAATACCTGTCATTGGTGTAGAAATAGAGTACTAGATCGTTTTCATTAACCTTAATGAATTTGGCAGCTGCAATTGCATGAGCACAAGGAAACATATCGATATCAAACATACAAAAAGTGAACCGTCTTTTCTCTAAATTCACAACATGCTTCCTCATATCTCCTTTTACCTCAAAATCTGAATGGTTTATTTGACACACTTCAAGCCACCATGATGATTTTTTTGTAAGATTCTTTCATATTCTTACCCACTTCTATAGTAACATGTCACATATGAAAATACCTTTCTCATGAAACCATCTAGTAAGTGTAAACTTCCATCTAGTAAGTGTAAACTTAGTTGTATCAAACAGGCACACAATATGATACTCACGATTCAAGCTCAACATTGATTTAAGAGATTCCGCCAAACTTTAGGTCAAAAATTTGTACCGATTGGAAGGTGAATATGCACTCGAATATCTTAAAATATCAATTTTCATCAGATAATTTGCAGGGCCTGGATCAAAATTCTTAATTTCCTAGAATAAAATATAAAAATCAAACTTTGTGTAGGCTTTTGCTGCCTCTTTCACCAATTGCATCAAATGAGAACTCTTGAAATGAGATTTAAGATTCTTCTGGAAGTGAAACCTAAATATATGCCATGATGAGCAAGTGGATATAATGTTTAAAGAGCTTTTGCAATTGATGATGCACGATATGACACAAAAACCAGATTTGCAATTGAATACGATATCATTTCTTGCAACCTCCATGATTTTTCTAGGTTTCTATCCACACTTTCCTCACTCATAATGATTGCTTAATATACTATCCAATACTTTTGCTTCAGCTTGACGATGATTGACTTTCCTAAATGTTGTGTCAAAATTATGTTGAGGAATATATTGTATAACAACGAACCTATCAGAGTCCGTAATCCTAGTTGCACAAAATCGCCAAATATAGTTAACATCAACACAATATAGGAAATATCATGTTCTGTCTCATAAATGAGTATGAAACTCAAAGTTGTATTGCATGATGAGGGTTCGCATCTTTTGGCAAATTTTTTTTTTTTTTTTTTTATCTTTGAAATACTTTCCACAATGTAACCCGTCAACATTACTAACACTTAAATTGGAATTGCAATTTATATCTACCTCTGAAGCTATGATATCTCTGTATTTTACATGTTTTAAGTATTCATTTGTCGATATTTTTACTTCTATTATGTCATCATTTTGTTGCATTCATGGTTCTTTATAGTAACTTTGCATGTTTAGGATAATTTTGCATGAATATTGATGTTGCATTTTGGAGTTTATTCAGGTACTTAGGAAGCTTCTGGAATAATATAGACAAGATGAAGGAGAGGTGTTGACTCGACCAAGGCACTCAGCCAATGGCCAAGTCAAACACTTACTCGCGGGAAGGAAAGCATACTCGGCCAAGGAACATGGACAATGGCCGAGTCAAGAAAATGAATTTGTCGCCAAGGAACTACCTCGGCTAAGGCACTAGACCACTAGACGAGTCAAGCAGTTAAAGATTTGGCCAAGACAACTCACTCAGCCAGGCTACTGGGGTTGGAGCCGAGTCATGATCATTTCAGCCCGGCCAAGATAGCTCACTTAGCCAGGCCACTAGGCCTGGAGCCAAGTCAAGATAGTTAAGCTCAGCCACTCGACCAGGCCACTCGGTCAACATCCAATCTAGAATAGTTAGGCTCAGCCACTCGGCCAGGCCACACGACCAACAGTTTAGCCAGGACAGGTCTGGTCAGCAACTTGGCCAACAATCGAGCCAAAACCAATCCAGCTCAGCCAAGTCACCGCAACGGCTAAGTTGCTCGGCGAAGCTTCTCGGCCAAGCAATCCGAGTTGAGCATCCAAAGCCACCTATTTTTTCTGCTAGTGATTTAGGGTTTTTCCTAAACATTATAAAAACTTGGAATTCGCCCTCTTTTGGTTTTCACCCTCTGTTTTATGCATTTTGCTTAGCTTTTTCTCAGTTTTTCCAGTTTGATGTTCTTGAATGATTTGTCCAATATCTTCCAATCTATGTAGTATTTGCTTTTGATTCTTGCTTATAGTTGTTAATCTCCATCTTAGCTTCATGTATATTTGGTGCATAATGATTTCTGGGTTTGATCATCATTTTTTGGGTTTGTGTTCTTGAGCATTTATGAATGTTTGATCATTGCACTTTGATTCTATTTCGTTTTTATCTTTAAATCTTGTTCATCCTTGCTATTCTAAGTATGATCTTGATAATTTACATGTCTATTTCATTTTATGGGTTTTTTAGGTTTGTGTTCTTCATGTGCATAGAGTGGTTTTTGGGTTCTTGAGGATGAGATAGATTAGTGTTAATTCTTTGATCTCCTAGGTGTTTAAGCTTGTTAATCCATAGATCCTTTATGTTTCAGTTTTCTTAATGCCTATTTCTCTCTAATCAATTGAAATCTTCCCTTAGACATTTCTACACCCAGAAGGTGTTTGATGAAATGTTTGAACCAACTGATTTCAGATATTTGCATTCTCTAACCCAAGGTGATGGATGTTTAGGGTGTTTATTGGCTTTAGTAGACTGATTCTTAATGCCTACTAGGTTGTGTTCCGTTAATGATGGTAAGGTCTGGATATAGCTTAGTTTAAGATCATTTGTCAAGGTATTGAATCTGGTTGCTTGTGAATCTATTGTCTAAAAATTAGCTCATGTCTGAGATATGTTAAACACCTAAATAGGTTAAGAAGGATCACTAATCAATTACCACATTCTTAGGAACTTGTTTCTGTAATTGATTTCAAGCTTCACTTGTTCACTTACTTATTTGCTTTTCAAGTCTTGTTCACTGCTTTTCTAGTTATAATTGATTAATGCATGTTAGCTCTTATGTTTAAGTTTAGCTTCTTGTTTGTTCTGTTTAGTTAGGATTGTTAGTTTAAACTTTTAATCACTTTGCTTGAATTAATAGATTCTGATCATATCTTGTCTGGTTAATAGCTCACCCAATTGGATTGACAACCCTATATACTGTAATGATTATGATAGTATGTCAAGGAATTGAACTTAAGTAGACAGAAAAACCTACCATCAATTTGGCGCTGTTGCCGATTGAGTGTTTGTTGGTATTAACAAACCATCTTCAAACTGTGTAGCTATATGTAGTTAGACTACTGATTGATAATTGTGTGGACAATATACTAATTTTTCTTCTACAAATTTTAGTTTTATTTACTGTTCCATCATCATGGAGATGTAGGGTTAAATTATGCAGCCACATGAGCGTCTCAGACTGGAAATATTGTCAAAGTTTCCCCATCAATGAAAGATATTGATACTTCCTCCTTCTCACTCTGTTTGACACAAGGTGAGGTTGGTAAAAAAAAAAAGAAACAAATGTCTCAAGTAATGCCCAATCTTAAAACTGCATTATTTTACGTAGTCAAACTACATAGCAAAATTAACGTAGTTGGTATACTAAATCTTTATTTCAAACTTTGGTTTCATTTAGGCTTAGCTCATTCAGCGAATTTAGGGATAACTGAACTGTAATTTTTTGGTATACTAAATCTTTATTTCAAACTTTTAAGACTCGTGAGACTGTAATTGTTTCACCATCCTTTACCAAGATTCACCCTTTGTCATGAACTAGTAAAAATCCTACTATCAAGCTACAATGCTAGGCATGGTTTCCTTACCATGTTTGCTAGACAATGTAGAAAATTATGATGTTTGTGATCCTGTAGCATGAGTATTTGAATTTCGAACAATTTACAACAACAAAACATTACTTATCAAACAACATTTTCATAAGCATAAGCATGTGCTTATATTATTTTACTTTATAAAACTTTATAAAATTTTATAAAATTTTGTATGGATATGTAACTTTATTATGTGACTTTATAAAAGTTTATAAAGTAGTGTATTAATATGCAAACTTTATTATCTGACTTTATAAAACTTTATAAACTAGTGTATAAACATGTAAACTTTATTATATGACTTTATAAAATTGTATAAACTACTGTACTAACATGTACACTTATTTTGATATGAATGATAGGCAATACTATTTTATATAACAGACTAAACATGTAGTATATAATTGTGAAAATACTTTATTCCCAATATGATTTTGATATGAAAGATAGGTAAAACTATCATCTACATCAACATTTAACTGCACCTGCAAAATTTTTGTTTTTTTTTTTAAATTACTCAATGTAATATATCACATCTTACAAACTAAAAAAGTATAAAACCTTATAAACCAAATATACCTCGTCAACAACAATTTTTAGAGTGTGGGAGAACATATTATTTTGCTCCATTGTAACACATAATTTTATAACCTCTCCACTTGAATGATATTTGTTAATAAAATATTTAACTTGACAATCACTTCTTATAAAGGTAGGAGAAAGTTAATTGGTAGTACAAACAAAACTTGATGGTAAACCATAACTTAGTTCCACAAAACTACCATCATAATCTACTCCAAAATCATCAAATACTACTATAACCAATTCATTATAGTTAATGTCTTCATCCATAACACTAAGTGGACTTCCTCGCTGGCCATTAATTATAAAATCTCATTTGGTGTTGTCGATGAATTTCCAAACACCACATAAAATATATACTTTTTTCATTCCTACATTAAAATATATAAAACTCGTAAGATTTATTAAGCCAATAAAATTGTACAGATATGAATTCAAATATTTCTAAGAAGTAAGCCTAATTTATAATCAAATCAATGTTATGAATCCGATCAAAAATCTAAATAAATCTTATTGTTTCGAAGCTTAGGATTTAAGAATAAAAAATGGAAGAGAACCTCAATAGAACGACAACAACTTAGAGCCAATTCATGTCTGCTTCCAAAGCTAATATTGTACAAATCAGAATATTTCTAATAACCTGGAACCCCTAATTTCTCTTTTCACATAAGTAAAATTTAATTTATTAACAAATGAGCATGAAAGAAAGTCAATAGATTTGTAATAACGTTCAATCTTAAATTTCAAAAAAATAAAATAAATCAAAGTAGCTTAGTTATACGAACCTCATATTCAGTTCTCTGTTAGAATTAAGGTCTATTCATCACCTGATACAATCCACAAAATAAGTGGTGAGGTTGTTTTTCAGCTGGGGGTTACGAATAATTATGGTATAATGTCAAGTTTTGGTAAAAAATCAAAAACACGACTAAAACATAAACTTGAACCGATTTTGACCTGAAATCAACATAAAGTGATGACTAGTGTAATTAAAAGTAATACAAAACATATAAAAAGGATGAATTGTACTTTTATAAGGTTTTATGCCTTTCAATATAAAACCATGTTAACATGTATTATATTATTGAATAAACGTCAAAGGCTTATTAAAATGTCTCTGCCTAAATGCTTACATCATCTTATTCATCACCTTTCTCCCGACTTTCACTTGATAGCAAATTTGAAAATTAAAGGAAGATAATCAATATCATGAAAACTTTTGATGAGCTTTTTAAATGTTATAATAAATTTAAACATGTTTATACGCTTTTATACATAAAGTTGTAAAACTATATAATGAGATTCATAAACTTTAAACTTTTTTATACAATTTTGTACAGAAAAGTAATAAAGTTGTATAAAAATATATAAACAAAACTTAAACGTTCAAAATCACCTAGATTAGCATATTTCTATGTTTGAAACATTTGATTCATCACACACACACATTCAAGAAGTATATTATGGATGAAGACATAAACTATGAGAAAAATACTCTCTTCATCTCATTCAAGAAATGTTGAGATGTCGTCTTTTGTATTACTCTTATAAGAGTATTCACAAAACTCAGAGAAAGAGAGTATTTCTCTCAACCCTAAACGTTACTAAGTTTCCGCCTCTCTATCAGTTGGTATCGGACTTCGTTCACCCTGGATTTGAAGAGTCATGCCGCCGAAGAATAAGGAGAAAGTCGTTAGAAGTGACGAATCGATGGTTATTCCACCAAATCCAAAACCATCAATGGATTGGAATGAATTACGTCAACTACTTCTTCCCATGCAAGAAAATATTCAACAAACAATGCACATCGATTCACGAACTAGGCAAAACACTTGTGCAACGTCTAACTGAGAATCGTAAACCTTTTTTTGAAGAAGAAGACAACGCGCGACAACGAGAGCATGGTCATCATCGTATCAATCTCGATCAACAACGTCAAGTTGAGCATCCAGCGCAAAACGAAGATCAACCTTGGGTTCGTCATCAAGACGTTATACGAAAACCCAATCACAACTCTTGGGAATCAAGTTTTAAAGTGGATATACCAGAATTAAACGGTGGTGTCAAAGGAGACGTTTTACTAGACTTGATTGTCTCTGTCGAGGAGATACTTGATTTCAAACAAGTGCCTATTGATCGCCAAGTGCGGTTAATAGCAATGTGTTTTCGTGGTCATGCAACTTCACGGTGGAAACAACTAAGATTACTCACATAGGTTATTGCCAATTCAATCTTGGAACAAGCTTAAGAAACACCTTCGCTCAAAGTTTCTTCCACACAAGTTAAGACAATTGCGCCTATCTTGATTCTTCCCGACTTCTCCCAGCCTTTTGAGCTCCACTCCGATGCGTCTAAGTTGGAAATTGGCGCGGTTTTACGTCAGCTTTTCAAACCTGTCGGTTATTACAGCGAAAAGTTATCAGGCGTAAGACTGCGCTACAATACTTATGATATTGAGTTGTATGCTTGATATTACCCGGTTTTAACGCTTTATAGTAAGCATTTA
>OVAV01000711.1:0-16317 GCA_900406375.1 Iberis amara | reverse complement strand
TGGAATACATTTGGTGTATTAATATGGAATTTTCCCTTAAAAAAAAAAGAAGTATTTATCAGATTACATGCTTATAAATAACGAAACAGTGGAGATTTGGAGACCTAATATTTTTGTGTGTGATCAACTATGAGAAGAGACGATGTGAAGATTCCATTGGATTTGCAGATGGAGATTATGATTAAGTTGCCTCCTAAATCGTTGATGAGGTTCAAGTGCGTTTCGAAGTTATGGTCTTTTCTTATCTGTTCTCGATATTTGAGCAACCTTTATTTTACTACGTATGCTTCCACACCTCGTCTATTCATCAGTTTGGTTGATCACAACCACAAGGGTACCCGCTCAATGGATTTCAGCAAAGATCTGGAAACTTCTCAACTAATATCACTTTCATCATCATCGTTAATATCACTTAGTGCATCTTTCGATCAAGATTGGAACATCTGAGGGATTGGAGGACACCGCATGATGGCTCATCGCGGCTTGATTTTATACACTCTTTCTGGAAAGGCTTGTCTTTATCCTTCCACTAGACAAACCTTAACCTTGCCTGATGTCGTCAAAGCTAATATCATCAATGATATTAATAAAGAAGAAGATGTTTTCAAGTATGACTACTACTTTCTCGGACACGATCATATTCTTGATCATTACAAAGTAGTCTACCATGCTATCATATGCTCTAAAAATAACGAGATGATAGACTCGCAATATTGGGTGTTCGTAGTGGAAGCTGGAGGTTCCTGGAAAAGTATTAAGTATGATCAACCTCATTTTTCTATGGGACTAGGAATATGCATCAATGGAGTTATATACTATATAGCATCCCAAAAAAGGACTATTCCGTTGTGAGTTTTGACGTTAGGTCTGAAGAGTTCAATATAATCCAAGTACCTCATGAGGTATATGAATATGGTCACGATGTTGATCTCATAGAGTATTGTGAAAAGCCAACTATTTTTGATTATACCCATATAGAAACATCGGGTTCAGTGAACTTATGGGTACTAGAAGACAATGGTGGAATATGGTCGAAGAAGTCTATGGTTTTGAAGCCTTCTTGTCAGATGCACTTAGTGGATTATAAAGAAATTTATGTGGAAGGTACAACTCAAAAGGACGAGGTTATCTTGACACCCATTACTTTCGATCCTTGCTACATTCTCTATTATGATCTACAACAGAATCATTTGAGAAAAGTTGATATCAGATTAAGATCGGGAATATCTGAACATGACTTTCTTCACTCGTACATTTACTTCAAGCTTATGGATAAAGGTGAAAGCATCATTCACTTGCAAATTTGAATGTTTCCCTTATTACTTACGTTTCAAAACAAACCAAAAAATTCTCTTCATTTTATTTTAATACATGATTAAGCCAGATTGGACTGGTTTGTTAATATGAATGGACTTTTGAAATGAATCAATGGTATATTAGTTATTGGGATCATATTTTATTTTATTATCACAAAGTAAAGGCCAAGTTAATAATACATAAAACATTATCGCGATACAACTTAACCAATTGGATAATCTTTGAAATTTAGGAACAGATTCGGTTTGATTGTCAGGGTAAATTGAATTATTGTGCAAACACCCTCTTCAAAACGGACCTATTTTCTATCATTGCGGTCTCTGCTTCTTCTTCATTATCATCAGCCACAAGCCTTAGAGAGTGATTCATTCGCATCGGTTGCATATAATGACCTTGTTCGTTTGCCAGTCGCTAGCGGCAGCGATTAAAATTGTGTTCGTTTGTCAGTCGCTGGTCCAGCGACTGATTGCAACGATAGCGATTAAAAATTTTAGCCGCTAAATTTTCTAGCGTTTCAAAATAGATTCAGCGACTGCTAATCGCTGTCGCTAGCGACTGGCAAACGAACATAACTAGCAACGGATAACAGCTGCAGCTAATCGCTGCCGCTAGCGACTGGCAAACGAACAAGACCAATATCTTCTTAACTGCTATTACCATCGGTACATATAGTGAGTTCAACAATATATATTATCAAATTTGAGTTCAAACAAAGACAAGTATTGGTATGACATTTACTGGAAGATCGTTGAGTTGAGGAGTCTGACAGAGTATTTCTATGGACCTGCTCGTTTGCCTGTGGCTACAACGACCAGCGATAGCGACTGTTTTTTTCGTTTGCCTTGCAGCGACTCAAACCAGCGACAGAGATTTCCGATCGATGCGACAACCAAACGAACAACGACTAGTCGCAGCGACACCTACTAAATAAATAAAATAAATTATTAAATTAAATAAAAAATCATAATAAATTAAAATAAGCTCCAAAAATATAAATAAATTAATTAAAATCAATTGAAAATAATTAAAATAAATCTCGAAATAATAAATAAATTAGTAAAACAAATTAAATTCTATAAATTAAAAGAAAGTAAAAAACATAAATAAATTAAAATATATACATCTATGCAAGAAAAAATAAATTAATATATAGTATAATGAAATTAATTTTTATTATTAAATTTGATTATATAGATATTTTTTAACAAATATATTTTTATTTTTTCACCAATAATGCGGAAACTTGTTTTTCCGCCAAAAACGTAGAAACATGTTTTCACGTTTTTTTGCGAGAAGACTCGTTTTCACGTTTTTTTATGGGAAAACGTGTTTTGGTGACATGTTGCAGTAAGCTTAGACATATTAACCAAAATAAGTAATAATATGTTTATTATGTTTTATATTATATAATTATATATTTTTTTAGAATGCCATCACATTTTTTATTCGATATTTACATATTTATATTTGTCGACACATTTCATAATCATTATTTTAAATTTTATATTATACTCTCATAATTTTGAAATTATATTCTATAACATATTTTCGCACCTAGCACAGGGCATCATCTACTTCTTAAATATATCAATAAATTATTAAAAATACAAAAATACCAATTTTAAATATAACATTTTAAATATTCTGTATAAACTCACCCCCTTTGAATATTTCTATAAAATTCCTTTTTAATTCGGATCTCTTTTAAATTAATTTCCTTGATAACATCTAAGTCACTACAAATAAAAACACAAAACTCAAATTAAAATAAAGCTATCAAGAAACCTTTTACATAGTTTATTCCTTCATAGAAAAGTATACAGTAAATTAAATAAAAACACATTTACCATACAAATAAAAAACACATAATTTCAATAACCTTTCTAGTTATAGACATAAAACTTTTCCAAATGCTAAAAAATGAAAAACCTGATGGCTACAGCTAATACAACAACAACATCATCAAATTACCACAAATCTATTTAAGAAACCTAACATACAAAGAGAAGAGTCTTTGTGTTTCACTTATTCATTTGCTAAGAAGAATCTGACTGAGAAGTTAATTTAATAAGTCTCCCCCTTTGCCTTGTGGATATTTTGTACAGCTTTGAGTGATCAAAAATCACTCTCTAGGTCTAGCTAGCCATAAGGAGCTAAGAGCTCGTAGCCTCGAAAAGTAATCATGAATCGCAAGTAAAGCTCGCGCTGATTGTCTTGTTGTTAGTACTCTTATCATCTGTTGTAATGTCTGTAGTCTCAAATTATCAGCCTGAAGATCATACAAATTTGTTAGATATGTATAGATATCATCTTAAAACCATCCACAAGTATGGTTAGATTAGGGGTGGGTATTTAAACCGAACCGAATTAAGTTCGGTTCGGTTTATTCGGTTAGTTTGGTTCAATTTGGCACTTTTTTAATTTTAGTTCGGTTTCGGTTCGGCTCGGCAACATTTTTTTTTTTTACTAAATTAACTGAATTGAACCGAATTTAGTTCGGTTCGGTTTATTCGGTTAGTTCGGTTCAATTCGGCACTTTTTAATTTTAGTTCGGTTTGGCAACAATTTTTTTATACTAAATTAACCGAACCAAACCGAACCAAACCAAACTTGCTAAAATTAACCGAAAAAAACGAAATTAAGATTTTCGAACCAAAGGTCAAAAACGAAAAACCGAACCGAACAGACCGAATGCCGAACCGAACTTTTTGAAGTTCAATTCGGCCACAAAAAAAACCGAAAACCAAAAAAACTGAACAAACCGAATGACCACCACCTCTAGTTTAGATTGTTGTACCTGGCGGATAAATCCTTCGAGTGTACCTAACTTTCCCATTGCCATAGCCATTTGACCCATGTAGTTCGCGACATTTCCCGATGAACTTGCACCAAGAGTCCCACTCGATAAAGTATCGGCTAGTGACTGTTGCAAACTCTCCATACCTTGAGATAGAGCATCTTCAGCCTCCTGTGATGTTTGTTGTAAGTTTGTTATGCCCATTACTTGTCTCTCTGTCATCGGCTCCAACTGATTCGCTAGAAGCTGTTACGGTTTATTCTGTTAGAAATTGTAGATGAAAGTGCTGGAGAACAAAATGGTAATTGGCTTGACCTTGAGTATTTCGGATGAACGAAAGCCACCGAGCCATAAGAAACATCTTTCAGCTGGTGTCTTCCACATGCCAGATAGCAAGTGAAAGACATCATTCTTAGCTGCATTACTCTTTATCCTGAAAAGCTCCTCATAGTGAGCCATCACACCATCGACTATTATTCGAAGTTCAGCATCACCTGCATGCGCATTTAGAGCTGATCTCAGCTCATTCATTTGCTTGTTCTTTTCTTCTAGCCACCGTGAATGTTCAGCATCAAACGCCAATGCACCTGAAAGAAAACGAAGTTATACAAACCACTTCAATCTGACAACAACTCTTATAACACTAACGAAGAATAAGCAACGAACCATTTCCACCGGTAGAATGGGCTTGGTCGCCTGTGCTTGAAATGAAGACACCCTAAAAACCCAAGAAATTTTGTCATTTATGTCTACAGAACCACGAAAAAAGATAATCACAACTAGGGGTGGGCATTCGCTTTATTTGGTTCGGTTTTTCTTTTCGCCGAACTGAACCGAATAAAAGTTCAGTTCGGTTTGGTTTTTCATTTTTATAGTTCGGTTTTTTCGGTTCGAAAATCTTAATTTCGGTTAAATTTTGGTTAATTTTCGGTTTATTCGGTTAATTTTGGTTTATTCGGTTAATTTTGGTTAATTTTAGTTAGTTCAGTTCAGTTCATATAGTATTAAATAAAATTGTTGCCGAACCGAAAACCGAACTAAAATAAATAATAAAAGTTGCCGAGTTGAACCAAAATAACCGAACTAAATTCGGTTCGTTTTAAATGCCCAGCCCTAATCACAACATATAAGAAAACAAAATCTGAAACCTGTTGTCTTGCTCTTTGCAACTCTTGCTCAAGCTGAGTAAGTTTCAAGCGACTGTTTTCTAGCTGTTGAACATATGCCTATGGAAAGAGAAATTAAAGGACTTAAGCTATGCTTCGATTTAAGAAAAGGAAAAAGTTAATGAAAGGCATTAACCTTCTTCCTCAATCTGCTTTTCCTGGCTGCTTCACGGTTTTGAGCAAGCCTACGAAGGGTCTATGAATCAAAATAAAGAAAAAAACAAAAGAATATATTATACATTGGGATCGATAAGAATAGTTTTATCTTATCTTGAGAGATGGACATATCACCTTTTGATCCAACTTGTCTTTGGATCTATCACTAGAATCAGAAGCAGCTGTATTCAACAGTGCTCCTTCGGACTGCATGAAATTAAGACCAGAAAAAAGTTTTTAATAGTCCATTGAAATTAGAAGAAGATAAGTGAGAGAATGTAGACAGATTATGAACTAACCCCAAGATCTCTATTATCTGTGTCTCCATCTGTTGAGACATCAGTTATTGGACTCATATCAGCCATATTACTTCCTCAACACCTTTCAATACTAACACTTGATAGTAGAGACAATATCTACTTGCAGTCTCTCTTGTAGTAACAACTTCGAAAACGCCTAAATTCGAAAGAAGGCTCAGTCACACACACACACACACACATAAATCAATCCAGAGGAAGCAGTCTAATTCACTTCTTGTAATGACACTCAAGTAGCTCAGTTAGAACATAAGCTTCTTAGTAATCACATCCAAAAGCTAGAGAGTCAAAATCTATGAAGCTGCAACTATGAACTCTAACACACACACACACACACACACACACCAATCAATCTATAAGAAGCAGTCTAATTCACTTCTTTCTTGTAATGACACTCAAGCAGCTCGGTTAGAACAAAAGCTCCACAGTATTCACATCCAGAAATGTAAAACTATGATTCAAAATCCATGAAGCTGCAGCTATGAACTCTCTCTCTTCACACAAACACACACACACACCAATCAATCCATAAGAAGCAATCTAATTCACTTCTTGTAATGACACTCAAGCAGCTTAGCTAGAACAAAAGCTACTCAGTATTCACATCGAGAAATGTAAAATCTATGAAGCTGCATCTATGAACTCTTAACACACACCAATCAATCCATAAGAACTAAGAAGTAAGAAGCAGTCTAACTCATTTCTTGTAATGACACTAAAGTAGCTCTGTTAGAACAAAAGCTGCTTAGTAGTATTCACATCGAGAAAAGTAAGGATTCAAAATCTATGAAGCTGAAGCTATAAGCTTAAACCAAGAAACTAAGACCTAAAGAACTCATCTTTAAATTGGTCAAACGAACTCATCTCTTCTCTGAAACATAATTAGTGGTCAGAATTAGATGATTCTGATCACTAATCAATCACTAAAGTCAATTAGGTTAACTTCTAAGAAAAAAAACACAAAGTTGAGAAGTAGCTTCTAATTGGCTTTTGAATCAAAACAAAGATGGAGAAAGCTCTTAATAAGAAGAAGTAAACCCTAGGAAAAAAGAACTTGCTTTATGGAAGCAAACTCACCTAGTAAACAAAATCTTCAGCTTAAGAAAGTTAAAAGGAGACTCGAAATCGGATTGAAAACAAAAAGCAGAGACGCGATCCGAAAATTCCAATCTCCAAGACGCCGTTTTGTTCTAGAAATCTACCTGTTCCCAAAAGAAAGAAAGAACCTCAACGAAAATTTAACGGGAAATTTCATACTTACCCCTATACTATTTCTATTTACAATAACTAACTCTATCTTTTTTAATTACAAATAACCCTCAAATTTTAAGAAGAAAATATTGGATGATAGAAATAGAATACTTTGTAAATAAATTTGTATTTATCTGTTTATGGTAAATAGTCACCTAGTGAATTTTGAATATTAATTGTTTTTGTGATTGATATTTTATTTATGTTAATTATAAATTATTTGCTTTTATATAAAAAAAAGAGAAATTGATAAAGTATTTGTGTGTGATGAATTAAATCATTTTCCAAATTAAAATCTTTTTTCTAATTAAAAGAATACATATATTTAAAATGATACATATATTTTTTTCACCTAGGTATTTATGCTTGGTTTTGGGTTTAATCTTTTTATGTTTAAGTTGTTTGATATCCTTCTGACTTCTTTGTTTGGGCTTTTGACTCCGGATGTTTGTTCCTGCCGGTTTCGTTTTCCCTTATCGTCTCGGGCTTTGCTTTTGTTTGCAGTTGTACCTAACTTTTAATGTTAATATAATATTTAAGTGAAATAAAATTAAAAACAAAAATACCTCATTTTAGTATTTTACTATATTTTTAAGTACGGTTTAGTAAAAAGTTTGAATCTTAAACAAAACTTTTTGTTTTCGGTTAAATAAAATACATCATTCACAATATGTTCTTACAATAAACCAAGAGAGACCATTTCTTAGCTCTGGTTTTTACTCAAAAATCAAAGCTTTTATTAAATGGTCCGAGGACAAAATAGTATCTTTTTCTTTGTGGAATGTAAAAGTTATGTAACACATTGATCATTCAATGTTCAAAGACAAAAAAAACAATGCGTTCTAACTTCTAAAACTTCTAAGTGTACATTTGATGAGCTTGAAGTTACCACATTGCGCAATTTGAATGAAAACAACAAAAGAGTTTTGTTTTCATATTTAGGTTTATCCAAGGAATCTGTATCTTTCATTGGTCCGAGAGAGACAAAGATTATGATCATCCTTTTCTTCAATGTAATATGGAAGAGATCTTGATTCTTCTACCAATTTGTAGCTGCTATATCCATTGCTTTGTGTCATTGAAAGCTTAAGTTTGTCACTAAGTTCTGTAACAATGTCTGACAAGTGAGTGCTAGAAGGAAGACAATACTGAACTAGATTGATTTTTCGTGGAAAGCTTCTAGTTGGATCTCCAGATGAACGACTACTCTCAGTCATGCTCTGAAACCACATAAACAACGTCTTCTTATATAAAGCGGAACGTAAGATAATTATAATGGTGACACGTGTCAGTTTTAACCAACCCGGAACTGAACCGAATACCCAAAAGCCCAATCCTAGTGATATGTGTCAATTTTTTTGGAAATTAGTATTTTTGTGATTTCAATTTTTTATATATCATAAAGTAGAAAATTTGAAGAATTAAATAAGTAAATATAAAAATACTTTGAAAAAGAGAAAACTAATAAATAAATTATCAACAAGAAAAAATATCGGTAAAATGTAATATATTAAAAAAGAAGAACTAACAATCAAATATATTTTCTATATTTTTAGTTATTGTTTTTAAATATATATTATCAATAGCAAAACACGGGTTTAAAAATAAATTTCATTATATAAATCTTAATAATATAAGTTATTAATTCCGTAACCAAAATATTTGTTTTTTCCGCATATTATGCATATGTTTAACTAGTAGTCTACCTAGCACGTTGTAGTGTGATGATATTGGATCTAGTGACTACGAGATTAGTAATTGATGGAAAAAATAAATCATAACTAGTAGTTTAATGAAAGATAACTTTTACTATTAGAATTAGGGATATAAAAAGTAAATCAACCTGAGAGTTGAGTTCCTCAAGAACAGATCCTGGAACAGGGTATGGACAAAATTCATCTGGTGTGAAATTGCATAATATCCTTTTTATCAAACTTAGTTCAATTGATGGACAAACCTGCGAAAAATCGAAAAAATATAAACCATAAGCTAGATGAAATGTTAATAAGAAGTATTAAATTGTGAAGCATATATATATACCTCATGTCTAGTGGAACTGTCCACAAGCATTTCTTTTGGAAACATAAGAAGATCACTAAGTTCATTAAGCAAGTTGAATGGTTTAAATGTTTCATCTCCTCTTTGTATTTGTTGCTTCTTTTCTAAAGAATGATCAAGATCAATCTCAAAGTTGTCTGCAAGCAATCTTGACCAGTAGCTAACCTGTATAATCAGTTACATTAGCATACATGACTCATGATGACACTAGAATTTCAAGCTAAAGAGTTCAATTAAAGTAGTATCATGTGAAACAGATACATTGACCATATTTGTTTCATAGTCAACATATAATGTTATTTGTTTCGCTTTCACTAAATTGTTCGTTTGACTATAACAGTGACTAAATTGTTATATTTTTATTTTAAATTTATAAACAGATACATTTATATAAAAATTATCTAAATTCTATATCTATACTATATATAAAATCAAATTTTATTATAAACAATTTCTTTAATTATTTATGTATAATTTTCTTAATTTAATTTAATATAATCAAATTTAATTATATGAATATTTTTATTTTAATATTTTGAAAAATAACCAACGACCATATATTTCAGTAGCTTTCGGTGGTTTTAGGTGTTGGTCGTTTTCACTAATCGCAGCAATAGCTACACAAACAACTATTACAAACACTGTGGATCAGAGTCGGTTTTGAGGCCAAGCATGCCAAGCACGAGCTTGCGTCCCATTTCTATTTTCAAAATTTTAGTTTAAGAACCGGCCCATTTTAAAAACATTTAGTTTAAAAATCGGCCCATTTTTTCTATTTTAAATTGTAGACTTTAAAATCTCAAGACCGCCTCTGCCGTGGATGATTTCACATGATTTAAGTGCATACCGTATTTTTTAGTTTTACGCCGGATTCAAAACTCAAAACCCCTTCAGGAATTGGCAAAACCCTTGGATCATCAATAGGATCAGAGTCAAGATCAGTTGGTATCTGATGAACTGATTCACGAAGAATAGCATTGAACATAGCTACATCAAGTCTTTCAATACATTGCTCCATAACCTAAAATTAAACAAATCATTTCATTTATAAATCCAATAGAGAAACCACCATTAACACTTGCAGAAGCTAAGTAAAAGAGAGTGTATGTACCATTTTGTTCAACACATGTAAACAACCACATTCACCCTTTACTGCTTTAACAGGACATAGCATTTTAAGAGCTTCTTCAAAAGCTTTTTTCCATAAGTTTACACAAAAGCTCTCTTGTAACCGGTCACATGTTGCTGGTTCTGAAACATTTCCGGTTATTTCATCTGTGGTTGAGTCTACTCCTTGAGGTCTCATATGAACCATCATTACCTAACACAAGTTAATGTAAGTTTAAAGCCAAATCTCATATAGAAGTGTGTAACACAAGGAACCATCATTACCTGTGACCATATTGATTCAACTGTTTTTGTGAATAAACATGATTCAACTCTTTTTAATGCTTCTATCAAAGTTCTTACATCTCTCCAATCTTCTTCAAGAGATTTTGATTTGTTTAGAGTTGTGCCTCCATATTCATTTGAAATGATTTCTCTTAATATCACAGTGTTTGACAACCAGAAAGTTAACCTGAGCCACAAGAAACAGAGAAGCAACATTAGATTGCTTACAAGATTCTAGGGGTGGGCATTTGATTTATTCGGTTCGGTTTTTTTTTTTGGGCGAATTGAACCGAATAAAAGTGATTAGGATCAGTTCGGTTCGGCATTCGGTTTGTTCGGTTCGGTTTTTCGTTTTTAAAGTTCGGTTTTCTCGGTTCGAAAATCTTAATTTCGGTTAAATTTTGGTTAATTTCAGTTTATTTTCAGTTTTTTTCAGTTAATTTTGGGTTATTTGGTTCGATTTTATTTTTTTCCGAATTGAACCGAATAAAAGTGACTAGGGTCGGTTCAGTTCGGCATTCGGTTTTTTCAATTCGTTTTTTCGGTTTTCTCTTTTTGAAAATCTTAATTTCGGTTAAATTTTGGTTAATTTCTGTTTATTTTCGGTTTCTTTGGTTAGTTTTTGGTTTATTCTGTTAATTTTGGTTTATTCGGTTAATTTTAGCAAGTTCAGATCGGTTCGATTTGGTTAATATCGTATAAAATAAAACTGTTGTTGAACCGAACCAAACCGAAAACCGAAGAAATTAAAAAGGTTGCCGAATTGAACCGAAATAATTGGATAAACCGAATCGAATTAACCGCTAAATTCGATTCAGTTCAGTTTAAATGCCCAACCCTACAAGATTCTTTAGAAACATGCAAGTAGAATAAACATCTACATTTAAAATTACCTTGGAACATCACTTCCACTTGATTTCAACACCAAAAACAGAGCAGAGACAATGTTTTTAGCTACTGAGATTAACTTTTTATCATTCTGATTTCTTCTAGCAAACCCATAAACTCTAAAAAGATCCATTGCAGGTCTAAGCAGCTTCTCTGATAAGCTTCCATGTTCTGGAAAAACAGAGTATAATGACATCTCAAGAGTAGCCACTTCTCTTAACTCATCTTCAAGCTCCTTAATTCTAGTTTCCATAGTCACAATCTTATGAGTTAACATAATCTCAACTTCACTTTCAATGCTATTAACACTATTTAAAGCATCTTCAAACTTATCTTCTTCTTTTGTACTCTCTTCAAAAGTCTTTGACTTTTCAGAAGTTGAGGAGAAATCAGACAATTGAGTTTTAATTGATCTTACTGTCTTTTTAACACTACCATGTAATGTATTAGATCGAGATCTAGATCTAATAGAATCTACATTTGCTCTTCCTTTAGATGTTAATGGTCTCTTCTGACTCTGAGAGGTTTTGGTTTTGGAGACACCTTGAGATGAAGAAACAGAATCATTGTCTGATTCTTCATCTTCTTCTTCTTCGGAATTAATCAAATTCTCATCTTTTCTTGATTTTGAATTAGCATCATCCATGTAATGTACATTGACATTATCATAAACTTCAGAAGATTCAGATCCAGTTGTTGAATCATTTACAATGATTGAAGAAGATTGTTCATTAGTAGTTGTTGCATCTAAAACTCTTGAAACTAATTGAGCTGCATTTAGAGGCTTTGTTCCATTCACTTTGCTTCGCGGTTTTTGATCTTTCTTAGCTAAACTTGTACTTGTTCTTGGTTGAGAATTAGTCGAAAATCTTGGCTTCTCAAATCTTTTCATCTTCTTTTTTTTTGTCAAAGATTCGTAAAGTTATAACATTTTGTTCAATCACTAGAAAAAATCAAGAAAATATTAGTAAGATATTTTGATGGAATAATTAAAGATTTATGAAGGAAGCAAGAGAACATGAACATTACGTGTGTTGAACACCTTATGGGACATTATTAATCACATGTTAACTCGTGACAGCAACTAATGTTTCCTTTTGAAGAAACAAACATTTCTTTCATTCATAAAAACTTCCAAACAAATTCATAATAATTTTAATATATGATTTAATTTAATAAAATATAATTCAATATATTAAGACAGTATTTTGCCGCTTAACACACACATGGGATATGTATTAATATGGGATTATGCATTTTATCTGAAACCCGAACCAGAATTGAATCGAAAAACCGAATTAAACCAAACCGTACATAAAAAAAAAACTAAACAAAATGTCAGAAAAATATATAATGTATGTATTTAGGTAGTTTTGGTCGCGTAATCTAGATTTTCGATTCGAATTATTTAGGTAATTCGAGTTTTTAATTGGGTTTTGGATTTGAATTACCAGAATAACATAAATTATTTGAATAAACCGAACCGTAAATCCAAGATTAAAAATCTAAGTTACCATAATAACCCGAATCAAAAACCCAAAAAACCCCGAACCGAAAAAAAATCTTGATTCTATGTTGGGTTTTACTAAAAGAAAACGAAAATTCGAATAAACTCGACTCGAATCCGAACCAAAATCTATTTGGAACTTATAGAACCAGATCCAAATTAAATAAGAAATTTGTATTACCCGAACCAAAATCCGAATGCACCACCCGTTGATAATTAATTAAACAACATGTTAGCACGTCTTTGTCTTTACTAATTACTATATTAATAAAATCTCTCTATCTTGTCTGTTAAGTAAAAGGACATTAGAACGTGGGAACAGGACCGGCCCTGGGCACAGGGCGATGAAACATTCGCCTATAGCTCCCGTTTTTATAAGTCCGATCTCATATTTTATAGGCTTCCAACATTTAAAATTTTATATATATATAGTGGCTTCAAAAACAGATATATGAAATATTAGCCTCAATTTTTTAATTTTGTTTTAATCCCCAAAATTTCAAGGTCGGCCCTGCGTGGGAAAAGGTCCGATCTTGATCATCAGATTGTAATGGTTAAACTAAACAATGTTGTAAAAACTGAAAAATTTATGAAATTTCAATTCAAATGATGCAATGAAGGGTAGGTAATGTTAGACAAACCTTAAGAGAGAAGAGCTTGTGTGGTGTGAGATCCAAAGTTAAGTGATCTGAATCAGGATCTAGAAAAGTAAGAGAATTGTGAGAGTTTTAAGAGGATAATGAGTAAATAAGTTAATTGTGAGTTTGACTCGGGGGTTTTAAAAAGGTGTGTGTGAAGACGAATAGGTTGATGATAATGAATGGGTCGGTGATTAGTTTAATCAGGAAAATAGGATCGGAAGTTACACCTAAAGACAGACACTGCGTCTTAATCTTTGGCCGCCTTTCCTCCTTATTTATTTGAGGGCTTATAAAAACGTTACATTTTTTTTTTAGGGCTTATAAAAAAACGTTACACTATCATTAAATATTTATAACCACTAATAAAATGTCACAGGTTCAAATGTTTTAAATTATACGATAAATAAAATTTGTTTGGGACATTTTCTAAAATACCACACAAAAGCTAGATATATTTCAAAAATATCACACACTCTCAAAAGTTCGAAAAATAGCACACAATATTTTTGTTCCAAAAAATACCACAAATTTTAAATAGTTTTAAAACTTCAAATTTAAATCCTAAGCGTCCAAAACCAAACCCACCCCTTCAAAACTAAACTCTAATTAGTGGAACCAAACCCATAAATTTAAATTCTAAACCCTTAAAATTCACTTTTTTATTTTTGTGGTATTTTTGAAAAGAAATAATTTAATGTTATATTGGAACTTTTAGGAGTGTGTGGTATTTTTGGAATTTGAACATTTTTTAATGGTATTTCAAGGATTTCTCAATTTGTTTTAAAGAAGGAACTAAATTTTTAAAAATTTTCGCATTTTTAACCAAAATGTTCTATATAATAAAAATAAAAGATTTATAAATGACCGATTAAACACGAAAAATTCCATGAAATAGTACAAAAAATAGGGTTTGAACAAATGTATCACATATTCCAAATGTTAATTTTTTCATTTATATGAACACATTACCATTCACACAAATAGTTCAACATGAACACTCACTATTCACAAAATAAAAAAATACACTAAAAAACATAATGTTCACAAATTATAAACGTAAAATATACCAAGCCAATTTTTTTTCAGGCTAATGAAAAATTAACGAATGTTATTATATGAATAAAGAAATCACATGGGATGTGTCTATCTATACAAGTAGTATTGTAACAAAATGATCAAACAAGTGAATTATGTCATGGGACCTCTAAGAGAGAGTATGTGATATACCATGAATCACAAAATTAGAAGAAGAAAACATATCTGAATCTACAATCTCAACTCCTGATATCATAAAACCTCTACTCGAATTAGCAACATCTCTTCTAGTAATCACAACATCTTGATATGGATCCAATGTCTTGATTATAGTTTTATCAACCATTGAAGCTAAATCTTGATTCATAAGCCTCTGAACAAGAATGTGATGTCTCACAACTTCATAAAGCAATGGAGAAGCAGATGATAATGATACAAGATTTGGTGTAGCTAGAATCGTTACACCTGTTAAGTTCTTGTCTTGTTGTTGATCTTTAACAATCTTGTTAAGAACAGAGTTTAAACCAATTGCAAATGGTACAAATCCATTTGAACTTAGTAATTGAACAATCCGAATCCAATCTATCTTAACCGGATGATGATAACCGGTTTTGTTTCTACATGAATTAGATGATGAATGGAGAATGTTGTTGTGAGGTTGTAGAGGAAAGAAAGATCCTAAAACTCCATGAATGACTAAAGAATCTTCAAGAAACATATCAGGATGTGAGATTCTGACATGGTTCACATGTAATGTTCTTGATTCTTGATCAACGGTTGAGATTTCGAGACTTTTGTTGTAGAGAAGCGTAGAGAGACAAGCTCCTTGAGGCTTGATGAGAAGATCATTGAATGTAAGTTTTAATGGAAGTGTGTGATACTGAAGAATCTGTTTGAGAAACAAAGGAGGAAACGATGACGTGTTGTACAAGAAATCATCGTTAATGGCAAAAAGAGTTGTGTTGTGAGAAGAAGAGAGAAAGATCTCTGGAGAGACTTGAAGGAGAGTTGCGATTGCTTTGAAATTAGATCTGCGTAGAGTTTTTGATGCGTTTAAGAAGAGAGGATGAGTGATTGAATCTTGATTAGGTGAAGGTAGAGTTGTTGAGATAGCCATGAAAGCTAAAGCAATGGAGAGGATGAAGTAGACAAAGCAATCTGATGAACAACAAGTCATTGCTTTGAGAAGATAAACCCTAATTGAATTAATCGAAACTCTTAGAAGACAGAGAAGAAGAGAGTTAGCCAAAGAAATGGTTTCTTGGAGAGATTTTAGGTTTAACAGAAAAAAAAAGAGAGTTTATTGATAATATGGTTAGGGTTTAGTCTTAGTCGTTTTTATCTCAATTTTCAGGCGGTTACTTACGTTTTCCAATCCAATGATAAAAAAATAAAAATTATAGATGAAAATTTTTATTGTCAAATTAATAACAAAATTAGGTGATTCCATTTAATTATCTATACTATTAAAGGGAGAGCATATATTTGAAATAAGTCAAAATAAAGCTAATAATTACTAAGAATGCCATTGGGTTAAAACAATTTAAAGAACAAACAAAAAAATCTCCGCAAGGGGCATTTTCGTCCAATTTTTTTTTGAAAACGCGCGGACCCAATTTCGGGTCGGGTTTGACCCAGAATTAATTTAAAAATATATAAAATCAGTTTGACTTATGAACAATTAAAAATGATTTGGCGCTACTGGTTAGGTAATTTGAGTTGCCTTATAGGACATGGGTTCGACTCCCATGTGAATTTTTTTTGGGTGTTATTTATTTTATTTTTTTAATGG
>OVAV01000710.1:0-16318 GCA_900406375.1 Iberis amara | reverse complement strand
TATATATATATATAGTATGTGGTGGTTATTATATTAAAAGTCATGTCTTTTTATTTATTAAATAAAAAACAATAAACGAAAGAGAGTAAGAAAAAAATTACAAAGACAAATAATGTAAAAGCAAACACCATGTTGATTCCTTTTTTCATCAAAAAGAATCATAAAATTTTGAAGGAGAAAAAAAAAGATAAACTGGAGTATTAAATTCATACTAAACCAAATGAAGCGTGGATAACAGTAAGACAATCTTCAAATACTCATAAAGATTGTTGTGGTTGAATAAAGTCAAATTAAGATAGTTTTGGTCTAAGAGCAATTGGTTTAGTGGTTGTCACTCCTAATACTTTATATTTGACCAGAGATCGAATCTCACTACTCGTTATGTGAATGCAATTCTTTCATATAATAAGATTTGAATTACTGGATATGTTTGTTGTGGTCCAGAGATCGAACATGACCACTTGCCATGCGAATGTAATAGAATTCATACGAAGATTACAACTTTAGTTATAATGAAAATAAAAGATTTTTTTAAGGAATACATTTCTCAACTAACCTACTAATGTTCATGGAACTTCAAAATCAAAAACTTCTTATGCCAAGGGGAATCAAAAATGTAACTTAATTTAACAAAACAAAAAATTTTTAAAAAATTATTTTTACCAAAAAAACCTCAAAAAAGAGAGATTCCACAAATAACAACAACCATATAAAGACTACAATCTATAAACATTCCACGGAGAGCTTGATACACAACAACTCCTCTTTCTAAAAGCTTCTCTGCATCATTCCAATTTTCTCCACTATTACCCTTTCCTTCCTCTTCAATTTCATGGCTCAATCCTCCTTCATGAGCTTCCATGAGATGAGACATTACTATTGCGCAATCCGTAAGAAGAAGCAACCAAAGAGGTCTCAAAGCTAAGATATTTTCTGATCTTATAATGTTCATTCTTGGGAGTAAAATCACAAAGAAAGCAATTGTAAGAGAGCTTAAAGTACGAGTACTTTCTGAGCTTATGATACTTGCATTAAGTTTCTTGGAACTGAATAAACTCTTAGGTTGTTGAGTTTGACTCTTTAGTACTGGTTTTGATTCTCTTGGTTTTGTTGATTCAGGTTTTATGGGTTTGTGAAGAATGGTCGAGGCTTTTGGTTCTTCTCTTGTTTCTACTTCCTCTGCAATCATCAAGTGTAGTAAGTATCAATTATCAAGACAATAACCATTAACTAATTTAGCTATTCAGTACTATCAATTAATAATATTTATTTGATAGAGTATTTTTAATTATATATTTTAAGCACAAATGTACTAGGTAATACATAGAAGATTATCCCTTAAGCTTTTAACGACCTTTATTCATTTGGCAATTATTGACGACTGTAACTAGTTTACAGCAACGTCAAAATGAATAATATAGCGATCAGTCACAACGATTACAAAACCAAAAACATAACTTGTCTTTGGTTGCTATCATTAGCTACTGTCAACCATTTGATTTTACATAGTAACTTATTTTTGTCATAGCTGAATCGACAAAATCTAATCCATAACTAATCTTTGTAATATGGAAAAACATAACTACATGAAGTCGAATTATAATAGAATAAAAAATGTGCAAAAATGGACCTTAAACGACTTGACCAAGATCACCTTCCCAAATAATAAATCTATGAACTTAATATGGTATAATATTATTATATTTCCAATATGAAATAAGATGAAATCTAAATGTATTGAACGTGAACTAATACATTTATAAACATTTAGTTTGATGATGGAAGTTTATGATAGAATAATATTAAATGAGATGTGTAAAATGCAAAATTAAACTTTCTTATGTTTATGGTTGATGTTGAGTTTACACAAAATGATATATTATAATAACTTGTAAACATAAAGTAAAAAAAACTATACAAGAATAGACCATGCAAGCAAATAGTTTATCATTTATGGTACCTTTAAATTGATATTTAAGAGATGGACTTTGTTGAATCACATGGTGGTCATATCGAGTCTGTGGCATTAAAAATTCACTATGTGTGCGGTTGTGAAAAGCAGAGGATGATGGAGAAGAAGCAGATGGCGAAGAAGGATCAAGATTATGTATTTGGCCTTTGATTAAAGCTAAACGATCTGATCCTCTTTCCATTATTCTCCTTCTTCTTTCTTCTCTATCCATCACCATTTTTACTGACAAAAAATGTAGAAAAATAGAGGATAAGAAAAATAAGTTATTAAAATTGAGAATAAGAAAATTGTTAATGTCATATAGCTCTTAAATCCCTCCAAAATTAGAGTTTTCTTAAAGTAGGGAGAAATGCTATAGAATAGGTCTCTTAAGTCTAAATTTAGAATGCATAAAGATGGATTTTCCTTTTCCAAAATAAAGGTTACAAGATTTACGAACATTCTTTTTTACATGATATTCATCTATTATATTATTATAGTTTGAATATAACAAATCGTATTAGTAAAATAAAAATTTTATAAGAAAATATTGATGATATGATAATATTATATTATCTATAAAGATATTAGCTAAATGATAAAATAACATTACTTTATTGAATGAGTTATTTGCATTACAATCTAGTATGATACAATATTTTTCATGGGATTTCAGAAAAGTATGAGTTTTACTAAACTAATGTTTTCGATGCTGTTAACATTTAAAGTCCTGTATCACAACTTGGTCAAAAATGTAATGTCAAATATTACAAAATAATCTGTCAAATATTACAAAACAATCTCTATATATATTTACTTACTTAACCCTTTTAATTGTATCTAGCTCTTCTTTCTATATTTCAAAAAATCATTTTTACTAACTTTTTTTTGTCATCAAATAGTATTATATTAGCTTAGAATATACAACCCATTACAAGGTACATAAATTCCCACTACGAGAAAGAATAAAACCCATAAAGGGTAGGTGACCTCATAGAAGAGGTAATAGCAATCGGCGAAGCAAATTAAAACTCTCGAAGGAGAACATAATATAGAAGAAACTAAACTACAAATCATAATTGATGAGGACATAGAACTCGACAACCAAACTGATCAAGAACAAGTTCCAACAATGTATGTACCACCAAAGACTAGAGCCGGAACAAAGAGACTCAAAGAAAACTTCAACAAGGCTGTTCAAGCATTTATCATCAAGCTGGAAGCTCAAGGTTCAACAGAGACAAAGGAACCTCAAGAAGAGGGACTCAAAGATCAAGAAAGCAAAGATCAAGATGCCAAAGAAGGACTTAAGCTCGTTGAATGGCCACTAATCCGAACCAACAAAGATCTAAACATATTAAGCATCAATGAGCAAGGTAAGTCTGTTACTTATGATTAAGCTAATGCGTTCTTTGTCTTTGTTTGTGGCTTAGTCATTTTATTACTTGGTTATTTTACACGTTTTGTTGTTTTTGTTTCAGTTGTAGTTTCATTTTTAAACATCATGTTGTTTCTTTCATTTTCCTTAGAAGACAACGGTCATTGAGTTATTTATAAAGCTCATTCTCGACCTTATAACACACACATTCATATCAATAAAGAATCGCACTTTCTTAACCTAAGTAGTTGTCACCTACTTGTGAGCTTTAGTCTTCTCGAGAGGTTTCTCCTTGAAGGTTGAGCTTGTTCCTGACTTATCTAAGCTTCTCCATCAGCTTAGTGGTGTCCCTATTCCCCTTTGTGTCGAGAGTTGAGTAGAGAGTTCCCTTAGAACAGCTACAAGACTCGGGTAAAGCTTAGAATAACTAAGAAGTGAACTCTAGTTCCTTTGAAGTGTTCTCGGCCAAGCTCGTGAGTTCTAAACCAAATCTTTGGAGCTTACATCAATAACACTTTCCTATAAATCGCTGATAATCAATATAAAACCAAAATATGCGATTTTAGAAAGGAATATGGACCCTAATTGGTGTAATCCTAAAGCTAATACAACCAAGTGATGAAAAAAAAAAAACTAAAACATTACAAAATAAGCCAATAAGAAAATGGGCCAAATCCAAAAGGGGCCTCCATAGAAGCCAAAGAAGGTCCATACATTTTTACTAACTTATTATCAAGGGTTGAAGGAATTGAGGGTATATTTAGTAGGAGTGAGAAGAATGTACTTCTCATGGAGCTTTGTTAATCTAGTTACTTCTGCTATCATACAAGCATCAAATCGACGTACATGTAGGGTCAAATGCGGATTCAAATTTGTTAAAAAGATACTTAATGCTTAAGATGGAATCAAGGACAAACGTGTGAGAGCTGACTCAATTTTTCCATGGAACTCCTTCACATACTGTTGAATCGGTTGGATAAAGCCATCACGTATTCCGACCATAACCATCATGTACACTATTGATTAAAAGTATGGTGCCATTCCAAGGCCAACCCCCACAAAATGTATAGATGCAAGTTTGACTTTATGTTTCGGAGGAGTGTTATCAAGTAGGAAGAACTGTTTACATTGTAAGTCCACTCTTTCAACATTGAACCATCAAAATTTTGAAAACCGATCACGCTTAATCGGGAACACAATCCAATTATTGGAGGCATGTAATATTCTAGTGAATGATCTGGAATTGCTATGACCCATTTCATCTGAGAGATATTGTTGTCCGCTAAAATAAGAAAGTTTCATCAATGATAGACTTATGTTCATGACTCCTAATGAAGATGAATTGTTAGGGTTCATGGGTCTCTTCATCGATATCTTACACTAAAAAAATTCTTTTGTCGATGTTTACATACCCCCAACAACCCAATGTTGGCTCTCTCATTAATTCCAACACTATTGTATATCTTTCCCTTAGACAAAACTTTAATTATCTATTATCATTACTAAAAAATGATGTAGAAAGGTGGGAAACAACGCAAACCTATCTATGGATTTGAAAGGCTAGAAATGATATGATTTGTTTAGCAAGAAACACTAGAAGGCACCAGATATTCTCAAGCTGGAATTAAAGGATTATAGAAATGGTATCTTGCGAACTAAAACGCAGACATAATGATAGGGAGAAATAAAATTTTGTTAGAGGAGAATGATCAAAAGTTAGACATAAAGTTTTTCGTTGCATGTTACATTTATGGATCATGGAAATCTGGAAACCCAACAAGCGGTATATGTTAGGTTTTCCAATTTCAAAATGGAACGAATATTATCATTGACTTTTCTCATAGGGACACCTCCTCTTTATATCAAACTTCTTAGTATGATATGGGTTATGAAGAGTAATAAAGACAAAGAGTTGATGCTAAATCTTTATTACATACTCCACAAAAAAAATTTAAATGATAAATTAACTATTAGAATACCCAAATTTTACATCAAAATTTTCGGCCGGTGGCAAAGGCATTTTGAAGACTAAGAACGCACATGCACCCATATTTTTTTCTGAAATTTAATGCAAAATTTAAGCCAAAAACTAATTTATATTTATATAAGTTATAGATATGTTCCCATTCTTTTGTTAAATAGTATTTGTTCCCCTACAAAAATATTGGGTTAGATTCGCGCCTGCTTTCGACCATTGCATGTTTACTTCCTTACTATGAGTATTTCCAATGGTCCATCGATCTAGGCTGTGCGAACCGCTCAGAACAGGAAACATATTTTCTTTTATCTTGATATTTTCTTCCATCACTAGTTTGTAGACAAATATTTTTACATTATCAATAATTTATGGTAGTAAGAGAAAAGTACTTGGTTAGATGTTTCCATCGTAAATTTGTCTTAGTGATGAGGCTTTATAACAAATCGAACATAGTCTATTTACTATTTGGGCATAGGCCCTTTTAAAAATGGGCTTTTTATCAACTTGATTTATAAATATAGCAGGTACTTGAGTGGCCCAACATTAGTGGCTATTTCGTAATATCTAACTTAGTCAGACGTTCTTAATTCGTAAGCAAAAATTCCTTTTTCTGATTTTTTTCTCTCATCACACCAAGCTAACGTCGTTGGTTCTTCGATCTCCGATTTGAAGATTTAAGCGATAATACGAGATCTGAAGGCCACAGCCTTCCTCTGCTTAAATCTGCAAATATGGTGAGTAGTGAAGATTTTCTTCTTCGATTTGTTCTTCTCAGATCTCGAGTGAATCTGTCTATGATTTGATCTTGATTCTTCTGCTTTTCTTCTGCGATTAAGCATTATTTGAGTGATATCTTATAATCTCAGATCTCATGTTTCTTTTCGATTTTTACAATTTCGTAATGAAAGAGAGTGTAGTTTGTGAAATTGAATAAGGATCATGGCCGTTGCATTATGTGAAGATCTGGAGTTTTTGAGTTTAGTTGCTTACGAGTTGCAGAATTTCATTTCGCTATGTATTTGTTTGTACGCTTTTAGTCTGGTGGAAGGATCTTGTTAAGAATGTGTGCATAGAAGCAATGTGTTTCTGATTTACGATCTTATTTGTTTTGTTTACTACTGACTATTGGTTTCTGTGTTTTTGGTTGAAACAGCCTCTCAGACTCGAGATTAAGGTATTATTTTACTACATATACCTCTCGTGTATTTTGAACCATTTCACTCTGTTCTTAGCCTTTTGTTAAAATTTGATTTGCTTTGTTTTTTGGATCAGAAAAAATTAGCTCAAAGGTGTGAGAGAGTAAAATCTGTCGATCTGCATCCTACAGAACCATGGTAATTTCATTGTTTCTTCATTGTTAGCTTTTATAGCTTTTTACATTAATTTTTTGCTACTCATGACTGGAACCTGATATCACATTATTTTGCAGGATTCTAGCAAGTTTGTATTCTGGAACACTGTGTATTTGGAACTACCAGACACAGGTGGGTGAATAGTTGGATTTTTAAAATTTGTTTCTTTCCTTTTGCATGTATGGTTCAATAAACAGTTGTGATTCAAAGGACGAAAAGTGCAACTGAAATTTTCTTTTCTTCGTGTATTCTATGAGGTTTCAGTGTTTTCATTGACTTTTACACTGCTTTTATGATTCATGGAACTTCTTCTAATCTGAATCTCACTTGACAATCCTTAGGTCATGGCAAAATCCTTCGAGGTGACCGAATTACCAGGTATGCTGCTTTCTTTCTCTTGCGTTTTATGATATTTTTGTTTTAGTTTTTTCTTTATCATATTGTATGTACTATAGTTTTGTTTATTTTTTATACTTATTCTGATCTTTTACATTATGCCTTCGCAGTTCGGTCAGCAAAGTTTATAGCGCGAAAGCAATGGGTTGTGGCAGGAGCTGATGATATGTATATTCGTGTATACAATTACAATACCATGGATAAGGTTAAAGTGTTTGAGGCTCATTCAGACTATATTAGATGTGTGGCTGTTCATCCAACCCTTCCATATGTGCTGTCATCTTCTGATGATATGCTCATCAAGCTTTGGGACTGGGAAAAAGGTTGGGCTTGCACTCAGATATTTGAGGGACATTCACATTATGTAATGCAAGTCACATTTAATCCAAAAGACACCAACACTTTTGCCAGTGCGTCACTTGATCGTACCATAAAGGTGATGAAATGCTCTATGGTTGTAATTTGGTTATGGCTTAGTCCACATAAGGTTCTGAAAAGTGTTAACTCATTCTATGTTTACATGTTTTTGGATCTTCAGATTTGGAATCTTGGTTCTCCAGACCCCAATTTTACATTGGATGCCCATCAGAAAGGAGTAAATTGTGTAGATTATTTCACTGGTGGTGATAAGCCCTATTTGATTACCGGCTCTGATGATCACACTGCTAAGGTGTGCATTCTGTTCTTTTCTTTTTAAGATGATACCTTTATATTGGACATTATGAGCTTCCAGGTTATTTACTAGTTGAATTTCGGGAATCAGGTCTGGGACTATCAAACAAAAAGTTGTGTCCAAACCCTGGACGGGCATGCACACAATGTATCTGCAGTATGTTTCCATCCAGAGCTTCCAATTATAATTACTGGTTCTGAAGATGGTACTGTTCGCATTTGGCATTCAACTACATACAGGTATTCATATGAACAGGTTTTTTATGGACATACTAATAATTTAGTGTTTCTTGTATACCAACATAAACCATTTTCCATTGGACTTCATCTTTGTGCACCTTTCATCACTACCAATTTCTTTTATTCTCCTGTCTGTGATCCAAATTTCCTAATGTCTGTTTTTCTTGCAGGCTCGAGAACACATTAAACTACGGACTCGAGAGAGTTTGGGCGATTGCTTACATTAAAAGTTCACGTCGGTGAGGTTTTGGATTTTTGCTAATTTCCCATATTAAAAACAGGAAGCTTGTCAGAGCTGTTATCCTGGAGTAGACACTCTCTCTCAGTTGATAGTAAAGCAGCATTCATTGAATCGTTACCTCAGATGTTTGGCACCCTGGTGGTTGCTTTTAGAAATTAGAAGCGACATTGAGAGCCGTAATTGTTTTAAGTACTCCATTGGATTTTCCTGTGAGACCATAAACCTTATTGTTTTCACTTCACAGGGTTGTGATTGGGTATGATGAAGGAACCATTATGGTTAAACTTGGACGAGAAGTTCCTGTTGCTAGCATGGACAATACTGGAAAAATCATATGGGCTAAGCATAATGAAATTCAGACTGCGAACATAAAAAGTATTGGTGCAGATTATGAGGTATTGGCCTTACACTTAACTCTTAGACTGTGGCAAAGGATGCTTAGTTGTTTATTTTAGTTGTTTTCTTGTTGTTATTAATCTTTTATGCCCTACTTTAGGTTACTGATGGAGAGAGGTTGCCCTTGGCTGTTAAAGAGTTGGGGACCTGTGATCTTTATCCACAAGTGAGTATTACGATACTGCACCTGATAAAATGGTTTTGTGATGTTTGGCGTACTTTATACAAATTTGTTTGGGAAAAAGATTTTCTGCATAGCTGGTATGATTGGGCACTTGCCTCGAAGTTATGGGTTTCATGCCAATTGCCATATTCAGAATATATGTATATGTTCTCTGCTTATTTGTGTCTCATGTGTTGTTATTTTAACTTTCAGAGCTTGAAGCACAATCCTAATGGGAGGTTTGTCGTAGTCTGTGGTGACGGGGAGTATATAATCTACACTGCTCTGGCTTGGAGAAACAGGTCATTTGGTTCTGGACTGGAATTCGTTTGGTCGTCCGAGGGGGAGTGTGCGGTTAGAGAAAGCTCATCAAAGATTAAGACATTTAGCAAAAATTTCCAGGTTCGTTATCCTCCTGTTTGTTCTAATACGTTTTGTTAGAATATATCTCTATGGTTGTTGAAAGTTCTATTGATATAGGTATTTTTATATTTAGCTCATTCATGAAATACGTTTTCAGGAAAAGAGGAGTATACGCCCTACTTTCTCAGCTGAGAAGATCTTTGGTGGAACCTTGTTAGCTATGTGTTCAAATGATTTCATCTGCTTTTATGATTGGGCTGAATGTAGGCTGATTCAACGTATTGACGTCACTGTAAAGGTATTGCAGTTAACTTTGCTCAGTATGTTGTGAGAAGTTTACTTCAAGACATTTGATATAGTGGAAGCTAATTTCATATTCTCCAGTTGGAGAGTTGTCCTCATTTGGTAGTTCACTAATTTTTAGTGTTGCCTCATAACGTTTGCAGAATCTTTATTGGGCTGACAGTGGTGATTTAGTAGCCATTGCTAGTGACACATCATTCTACATCTTGAAGTACAACGTGAGGATCTTGTTCAGCAAGCACTCTTAATCTGTGAATTTCTGCATGCAATTCTTTGATTGTCGAAGTGCTTATTATAGTGTTCCTGTTTTACAGCGCGACTTAGTTTCCTCACATTTTGATAGTGGAAGACCTTCTGAGGAAGAAGGTATTGAGGATGCTTTTGAGGTTCTCCATGAGAATGATGAACGTGTTAGGACAGGGATATGGGTTGGTGACTGTTTCATTTACAATAACTCTTCCTCGAAGCTTAACTATTGTGTCGGAGGGGAGGTATTATGCATATATCTTGGTTACTTTAATTTCGTTGTTGTTATCATTCTAAGCTTGATTTAGATATGCTAACATCATATTACTAGGTTACCACAATGTATCATTTGGACCGCCCAATGTATTTGTTGGGCTATCTTGCAAGTCAAAGTCGGGTATTCTTGGTAGACAAAGAATTCAAGTAAGTGCCTAAATCAATTTTTTTGTGTTTATTTTAAATTGGTTTCTAAGCTTCTGATACCTGTTATTTTGCGGATGCAGTGTTGTAGGATACACCTTATTGCTAAGCCTGATTGAGTACAAGACTCTTGTGATGCGAGGTGATCTAGAGAAAGCCAGTGAAATCTTACCTACAATTCCTAAAGAGCAGCATAACAGGTAATAGTTATCAATTAGTATATGTAATTCGTTCTTTATCGCATTTATCTTTTGTTGCGTTATGTCTTAGGTAGTGTTGTCTGTCTGTATGCTTATTTTGTTTCTTGAAAGGAATATAATGATTATTTTCTCTTAGAATATATCACGTCTACTTATACTCACCTATTAATGAATGTTTTGGTGATTAGTGTTGCTCATTTCTTGGAGTCACGAGGAATGATTGAAGATGCTCTGGAAATTGCGACAGATCCTGACTACAGATTTGAGTTGGCTATACAACTGGGTAGACTTGAAGTTGCACAGGTGATATAGTGTGTGATGATTAAGATGCTTTTTTCCCCTTTTTATATTGGCGATATATTAATGCGTTTGCGATTTATATTCTTGTAGGAAATCGCTGTAGAAGTACAAAGCGAGTCTAAGTGGAAGCAATTAGGAGAGTTAGCCATGTCCTCTGGGAAGGTAAGAGAACATGAAGACATTTCTGTTTCTTGTCTTCTGGTTAAATCTCCGATATGAACATTTCAAACAAATTCTTTTTGTTTGCATTTCAATATGACAGCTGCAAATGGCAGAGGAATGTATGAAGTATGCGATGGATTTGAGTGGGTTGTTACTACTCTATTCTTCTCTGGGAGATGCTGAAGGTGTTTCAAAACTTGCAACACTTGCTAAAGAACAAGGGAAGAACAATGTCGCTTATCTCTGCCTATTCATGCTTGGTAGATTGGAAGAATGTTTGGACTTACTGGTGGAGAGGTAAATTCATTAGTAGTCACTTGAAAATTTGGAAAATAAATTTCATCCTCCTTTGTGGTTATATATGTGACACGATTTTCTTTCTCCAGCAACCGGATACCCGAAGCTGCTCTTATGGCTAGATCATATCTTCCAAGCAAAGTATCTGAGATAGTAGCTCTTTGGAGGAAAGATCTCAGCAAGGTTATTTTTTAATTTTTTTTTTGAGTGTATTGTAGTCAAAACAAAAAAGTAGGGGTGGGCATTTTAACCGAACCGAATTTAGTTTGGTTAATTCGGTTCGGTTTACTTGGTTAATTTGGTTTGATTAGGTGAACCTTTAAATTTAGTTCAGATTTTGGTTGGGTAACAAATATATTTTATACTACATTAACCGAACCAAACCGAGTTTGTTAAAATTAACCAAATAACCGAAATTAACCGAGTAGACCAAAAATTAACCAAATAAACCAAAAGTTAACCAAAATTTAACCGAACCGACATATATTTTAAGATTTTCGAACTGAAAAAAACCGAACTTGACAAACTGAATGCCGAACAGAACCAAACCGAACCGAAATTATATTCGGTTCAAATCAACAAAAAAAAAGGAACCGAAAAAACCAAATGCCCACCCCTACGAGAAAGTATGGGTTTTAAGTTGGGTTTCACTTGTCTGCAGGTTAATTCAAAAGCAGCAGAGTCTTTGGCTGATCCTGAAGAGTACCCAAATCTTTTTGAAGATTGGCAAGTTGCTCTTTCCGTAGAAGCAAAAACCGTAGAGACAAGGTAATTAAGCTGTTTGCACTGATGTTTCCTCATATGATTAGATGCGTTGGTCTCTCTCTTAAATCGACTTTTTCTTTATTTACAGGGGAGTTTATACAGGTGCAGAAAATTATCCAAGCCATGCTGATAAATCTTCAATGACTCTTGTGGAAGCCTTTAGAAACTTGCAAGTTGAGGAAGACGAATCATATGAAAATGGAGATATCAGTCACGAGGTAAACCTTCGAGTAACCCACTTGTTAGTAATTGACATCCGTTGTTAGTTACCCTGCATAATTTGGTAAAGTATCTTCTACTCAGGAGGTAGTAGCAGAAGAAAATGGAGTGGAACAAAAGAGCGATGAGGAGGATGTAAAGGAACATCATGAAGAAGAAGAAGACTCAACAGATGGAGCTGTACTTGTAAACAATAGCGAGGCTGAGGCTGAGGCTGACGAAGAGTGGGGTACGAATAATGAAGGAAACCCATCAGCCTAATAGCAATGTCAGTCAAGTCCAAGATTATGCCGTCTTCTAAACATCCATCTCTTTCTCTTGTTTGTGTCTAGTTTAGGAACATTAACATATACCAAATTGGCTTAAGTTTTGAATCCTGAGTACAAGCTTCATCTTTCGGTAACTCAGCATTGTCGCAGGTTTTAACACATGTTTTCGGTTTGTTTTTCTTGCAGTGCTTGCGCCGCGTCAGTAGAGTTTTTACAGTTTATGGAGGAATGGCTAAAGTTCTAGCAACAATGGATAGGTGAGAACTTTCTTTCAGATTTGAGCAAGCTTGGATCAAAATATGTAATAAAAGTTGATTTTTTTTTTTATCAAATTGAAGCAGGACCTTGTTCTTGCTGGAGAGAATTTTAGTTGATGGAAGTAGTAGTTGTTCCTTATTTGTGTCTTTTGCACTCAAGAGGGAGATTCTTATTATTATTATTAAATGATTTTGTTTCTTTTTTTTTTTTTGTTATAACAAATGTCTGCTTTAGATTTCATCTGATTTTCGTTTTTCCGTCTGGCGTGTAAAATGATTTATTTTTATCGTCGCATATATTATTCTTTTGGAACTTTTTTTCATTTACATTTTTTTAAAAAATGTTTAGGTATCGTAAAACAAATATTGATTGCTGGAGTAGTATATGTTTCTTCGAATTTTCGGAAGAATGATTTATATAAAAAATATCTTCGTGAAAAAATAATTTATACCAAAAATTCTTTCTATAAAATAAAAAGTTAAAAATACAGTAAAAGTGACAATTAATTTTATTAAATGTTACGAAGATACCGTAAAAAAAAAAAATGTTTATGGAAGGAAAAAAAGAAAATATGTACTAAAATAAAATACGCAAACTTCGATAAAATTAAAAAACTTGGAAATACATACTTCGACGTTCTTCTTCTTCTTCTTTTATATTTTGAACCTCTTCAGCTTCATCTTTGTCTCTGGCTACTTCGCCTTGGCGTTAGGTTTGTCCCTGTAAGTACTTCTCTACGCCGGTTACTTTCGTCGGATCTGTAGTTTTCCTTCATTCCCGATTTTCATCTTCCTATGCCGTGTTGCTCTGATTTTAGGGTTTTGAAGTCCTGTCGTTTCTCTAATTTCATGTCACGGAAATGCTTTCTTGCTATTATTTTCTGTTCTTAATAGTTTCTTTTGATGATTTGTGTTTTTGGATGTTCAACTCGCGTTTGGCCGATTTCAGTTCATTGTTCGGCTTTTGCTACTCGTTTTAAGATAGAATTTCAAATCTCTTTTTCACCGCCACCGAAATATGTGTGGTTTTGCGTTGGGATTACGCTGCTGTTTTGTTATATTGCTTGATATTGTTGAAGCAAAGTATGAATCTGAATGTTATCCCTTAAAATTTTATGGTTAAATCGGTTTTGAAGCTCTACTCCTACATTTAGTTGTACTTCTTCTGGTCCCTAATTGAGATTGTTAACATCTGTGTTTCTTCCTTATGCTTCTCTATCTTTCTTCAATCCTGTGTAGTTTATTATCTTCATAGCATAGTTATCTTAGAGCTTTTGTGTTCTTAGATTTTTCATTGTTGATGATTTAAGTATGTCTAATGTGTTTTAGCTTGTGGATGATGCTTTGGTTTTGTAATCTTTTACCTCTGTATCCAAAAACTGGATATGTTTATCTATCTTTTAAGAAAAATTTGAATGTTTTTTTGTAGGTATTATATAATTGTATTTTGATTATTCTCAAAACATTTCAAATGGGAGACTCAGAAAACGCTCAGCAATCTTCGAAAAAGAGAGGTGCTTTGAATCAGCTATCTCGTGATAATCCAGGTCTTGATGATGAGGAAGATTCAGTTCAACTTGAGAGTGGAACTTTCAAGAAGGCCAGTGATGAGGTATTAGCAAGTAGAAGAATTGTCAGAGTTAAGCGCAAAGAGCCATCAGCTGCTCCAGTTGCAGCATCTAATCCATTTGCTGGAATTCAATTGCTTGTTCCTCCTCCTGCTGCAGCTGCTCCAACCGAAGCAGTAGTCGAGGATAATCAAAAGGCAATTGATAGTGGAGATGATGATGAAGTTGATAGTAAGAATGTTGATCTCAAAATTGCTGAAAAGGCTAAAGATAATCAATGTGAAAAGACATCTGACGACAAAGTGACTGATGATGCATATGTAGACCAGACGGTGTCAGGTGTTACAAAGACAAGCAACGCTGTTGAAGGAACAGATCAAACTGAGGACCCTCTTGAGAAGGATTCAGGAGGTGATCAGGCTGAGATAAAAGAAAAAGAAGGTAATGAAATCGAAGAAGGAGATAAGAATGGTGATAACAATGGCGCTTTAAGTTCATTCCAACAGCATTCAAGTACCAAAAACGCATTCACTGGACTTGCTAGTACAGAGACTTCTGGTTCTCCATTCTCATTCGGTTTAGTTTCAAAGGATAATTCAACTAGTTCTGGATCTCTCTTTGGATTTGGTCTTACAAACAGCAATAACTCTTCTCTTTTTGGATCTTCTGTTATCAAGAAAAGTGAAGGTAGTGCATTTCCACCAAAGCAAGAAGTTTCAACAGAAACAGGAGAAGAAAACGAAGAAGTCGCTTTCTCAGCTGACTCGGTAATGTTTGAATATATCGATGGAGGATGGAAAGAGCGCGGTAAAGGAGAATTGAAAGTAAATGTATCTAGTAATGGTGGTAAAGGAAGATTAGTTATGAGAAGTAAAGGAAACTATAGGTTGATTTTAAACGCAAGTCTTTACCCAGAAATGAAACTTGCAAACATGGAGAAGAAAGGGATCACATTCGCTTGTGTTAATAGTGTAAGTGAATGTAAAGAAGGTCTTTCTACATTTGCATTGAAGTTCAAAGATTCGACGATTGTTGAAGAGTTTTGTGTAGCGGTTAATAAACATAAAGAGAGTAAAGCAGTGAAAGAAGAAGCAAATGTTCCTTTGAAGACACCTGAGAATTCTCCAACAGAAACAGATGCTTGAAGAGAAAAAGGTAAAAAAGAACAAAAGGAACTATTTAGAAAACAGTTCTCTTATGTTCTTTATGTCTTGTTTTGTTAGTTTCAAGTGAGTGCAGAGAAGAATAGAGATTTGAAGATGTTTGTTGTTGTTTATCTCTTTTCCACAGTTGTTAAGACTTACAAGCTACTTTTTTCTCTATATGAACAATTTGAATGCGACTGTTTTGATTTCAGTTTAGGCTTTTATTCAATTCGGTTTTGGTTCCTAAAGAAAAGCCCATACATAACTTCTTTGGTTTTTGGATTGAACATTTCAGTTTTTGAGTTTTTCCTCGTTTTAGCATTTTCATTAGTCACTAACTGTATGCATGTTACTACTTAGGGGTGGATATTTTAACCCAACCGGATTTAGTTTGATTAATTTATTTCGATTTGATGTTTTTTTTTAAAAAATTTAATTTAGTTTTCGGTTCGGTTTGGCAACAATTTTATTTTATACTATATCAACCGAAAACTTGTTAAAATTAACTAAATAAACCGAAATAATTGAAAATTAATTAAAATTTAACCGAAATTAAAATTTTCGAACCGGAAAAACCGAATTTCAAAAACGAAAAAACGAACCGAACTTATATTCAGTTCAATTAGGCAAAAAAAAGAAAATCAAAAAAACAAGAAACTGAATAACCGAACTTAAAAAACCGAATAAATCAAATGTCCACCCCTAGAGTACTCTCCAAATATGTTCTCAGAGCACATAAGACATCTCATGTTATCTCTTTGTACTTGTTTGGCACGAAATTATTCTAATTTTCACTAGATTTTTCTTGTAGATTATTCAAATTTACTTCCTAATTTTAAAAATACTCCAATTAGTAATTCAAAATATCTTATTTTGTCCTTTTAGCCCATTTATTTCTACGCTCAATCCAATCAACTTTTGTAATAAAATATTTTGGAAATACTCTACGAATGCTTCTTCCCTGTATGTGTTTAAAATGAGCTTTTCAAAAGTATTAAGCTTTAATATATATATATATATATATATATATATATATA
>OVAV01000709.1:0-16319 GCA_900406375.1 Iberis amara | reverse complement strand
ATTTTTTGTTTATATATATATATATATATATATATATATATTAATTAGATTGTAGTCTTAAAAATTTTAGGACGTTTAAAAATAAAAATAGTTGAATTATTATCACTTTTTTGATAAGACATTAATGGTTCAAGAAAAAGCAAAGTAACTATTATTTTTTGTAAGCTAAAATGCAAAGTAATTATTGGCAGTAACAAAGAAACAATAAAACAAAAGTTGGAGCCTCTATGCTTCTGAGACATCAACATTGTCCAGAGCTTGTTCTGAGGACGATAATGTATCTTGGAGATCTTCAGAAGTTTCATCAGACGGTTGAGATTCATGTTTAGCAGCAGCTTGTGCAACATTGTCCAAAACTCGGCTTCGAACATCTGAAGAAGAAGGTGAAGTTGGTAGACCAACACCATTTGTTTCAAGTTTTGCTGCAGCCCATGAGAAAGCTTGAGTTCCTAGTTTCACCGGTACAAACAATCGACTCGAAGAAGAAGAAGAAACAATCTTTGTTAAGACAAATCAAAAGGTTTTGTTTTGAACAATGATGAAACTTTTATACCTGATGTCTTGCTTGAAGTCTTCAGAATCATCATATGAAGAAATTCGTTGGTATATAGTCTGCATAATGTCCAACACTTGAGAAACAAAGAAAAGAACCGATAATTTCACATAGGGGTGGGCATTTAAACCGAACCGAATATACCGAATTTAGTTCGGCTAATTTGGTTATTTCGGTTCAATTCGACAACATTTTTATTTTAGTTCAATTTTTGATTCGATTCGGAAACAATTTTATTCCATACTAAATTAACCAAACCGAACCAAACCAAACTTGCTAAAATTAATCGAACAAACCAAAATTAACCGAAATTTAACCGGAATTAAGATTTTCGAACCAAAAAACCGAACTTCAAAAACGAAAAATCGAACCGAACAAACCGAATGCCGAACCGAACTTTTGTTCACTTCAATTCGGCCAAAAAAAAAAAACCAAAAACCGAAAAAACTGAATAAACCGAATGCCCACCCTATTTTCACTGGTAAAGCTATACCTGACCCAGGCCAATGACAGCTATGAGTTGCAGTGTTTTCTCCCACTCTGCAAGAGATATATCAATCATGTTACTGCAAAGTCGAAAGCGAGAAGAAGAAGAGATTCTCAAGGAGAAACAAGAAAGAATTAGACGCACCAAACAAAGCAAACAATGCTGCAATAAACCCCTGCATAGGTTACATTGTGTTTAGTTAGGATGAGGTTAATATATTACAGAAACAGAGATATAGAACAAGCAAGCAACATACCACACCAACTCCAAATACTTGTAATGGAGAAGGATTTATATCCTCAAGAATTGCCTCTGCCTCCTGAAAAATCATTCAAGATTCAAGATGTGCTTAACTTTATGATGATAAGATTTGAGAATAGTCTCATTTCATCCTAATTGAGAGTAAAGTGATACATACTTCGTTGAGGATGGTAAGTGTTGTCTCAGGTTTAGGTTCTTTAACACGAAGACCTTCCTTAACCCATGATCTAAACCCACCTTGCACCAAGTATGGTCTCTGTTAAATTATACAATTCACAAATGTTTAGAGGTTATTGTAATACACAAAGTGAGTTTAAAGCCGGATTACTTGCCTTAATCCCAAGTTTTCTTAAGGCTCTTGCAATGCCTTTAGATCGAGTTCCATCAGCATCCAAAACAATAACCTTGGACCTGTCCTATACTTAAGAAACCAGAACTCACAAAACCAATAGCAAGTTATGAAAGAGGCATGAAGGTGATATACCTGAACTGCTTTCAAGTTCTTGATGATAACTGCTATCACGATATCATCAACTTCGCTTCCACCTTTCAGTAGCCTTTTTACACCACTCTCAACCTTTTTAAACATGAATCAAGAATAAGAAACCACAAAACTGGTGTGTTCGTTTATTAGATCTATGGTCTCTGTGGTCAATAATAAAGAGGATGCTGAAACCAACCTCAGGCAGTGTTACACTAGAATATCGAAAACGAGCTCCTCTTCTTAGATCAGGGATTCCATCTTTCTCTCTCAATGCCTTCAAAAGACAGAAGCCAACATGAATTTTTCCGAAAGATGATTAACAGTGAACAGAGAGTCTTACTTCAGGCCTGACATCTACAAGTACTGGCTTTTCACTTGATGTTAAAAGCTCAAGAGTTGAAGTTGGAGACAAATCTCCAGCATATCCACCATATGTCCAAAACCGGTATAGAACCCTGCAAGTATCTGATGGAAAATGTAAATTCTTCTATACAACATTGTTCTTAGTTCAATAAAGGCAAGTACAATATCCATTTAGAATAAGAAAAGTTGTGTACCAAAAGGTTCCAGTGGTGCCTACAAAGAGAAAAAGATGAATGATTGGATCATCTGGATCCAATCCGAAATTTCTCTCCAAACCTCCAATGGCAACATATACCTATTCATCATGATGGTGTTAGAAACATGTGTCCATCAAAAATTAAGGTATTTTGAGTAATCCATTCATTCACCTGCTCCAACACAGCTTTCAAGGGCTTCAATACTTTTAAAGCAACATCTTCTGATGAGTTAACCGCATTTTTAACATCTGGGGGAAGTAATTCCTTTGCTGATCCATAAGAGTACTCAACAAAAGAAACTCCATTTGCTAGAGAACTCTCTGCAATACTAACTGATTGCCTTAACAGATCAATAGCTACAAAAGCTGCTTTGTTTGAAGCTTCTTTCAAGCTTGTGGAAAAACTCGAAAACTTGTCTTCAGCTATATCTCCTGTTTGGTCTAGAGAAGAGAACACAGTGTTTAATGCACTATCTATAGTTTCAGAAGCATTCTTTGTAATCGATGTCACAGACGAGGAGAAGGAATCCAAAGTGTTCTTTACAACACTTTCTCCTTGGTTTAGTGACTCCTTTACACCAGAAGAAAAGGCATCAAAGCTAGCTTTCGTATCGGGAAGTGATTCTGGATTGAGATCTAGAGTATTGGGCAGAGAGACAGAACTATCTGGAGATATATCAACACTTGATATTGTTCCTGGTTCAGCTGAGACTATAAGGCTACTAGTATTCTCAAATAAAGTCTCAGCAGGAAAGTTCTCAACTGGCGAAACACTTGATTCGATTGCTTCAACAGGAGAAACATCTACTAAACTTATTCTATTCAACTCATTCTGATGCAGAATTTTAATCAACTTGGTGGACATTGGTTGTTCTATGTTTTCTAAAGTCCCTGTGAAGAATCTCCCCGTGGCTCGAGTCTCCCAAACCTTCTGCAGGTGGAGTCCATTAGAACTACCAAAGAAGACATTATCACTAGAACTACACCTGTGAATAGACTCCCTCCTTAAAGATGAACAGCCTCGCCAATTTCCCGGGAATAGAATCTACAAGAACAATCCAAATAAACCCAAAGTTTTGTTTCAAAACATATATCACAAGCCCTAGCTATATATAATCCCACAGTTTCAAATTGGATAAAGATCAGCTTTTTCTGCTTCACCAATTCTTATAAAGAAAAAGTTTAACCTGAGAATGATAATGGCAGCTTGCAGCTGAACACAGTGGAAACATTTTGGTCAGTTCTTGATTCTTATTGCAATCTCATAGCTTTCATAACATACCTAAAAAAAAGGAGCAGAGCAAACAAAAAACAAAATCATGACCTTTATGTGTCTAAGCATGTTAGGGACCTTAACGAATCAAAATTGGCGATTAGAACAAGAGAAGAAACTTCAAAAAGAGATCAAGATGCAATAAAGTTTCAACCTTTATGAGTTAATGTTGACAATGGAGTTTTTCATGAACTGAGCTCTAATGGTAATTGTATTTGAAAAAAGATAGCGGCGCGTGGATTCGAAAGAGATTGTGTCGTGATTTGGATTGGGTGGAGGAAGATAAGCAAAGAGGATCATGTGGCTCTTCTTGTCTCTCTATCTTTGTTTTCTTTATATGTGAATCAACAAATGTGTCAATTTGTAACAATTTAAAACTATGGGGCTAATATCAAAGTTCCCAATTATTTCGACTCTTTTTTATAAATAATTTACACGTGTCGCACTGTGATTGTTTTTATTCAGTGGGTTGTGTTGTAGCAGATTTTTGCTCCTCTTTCGTCTATGACTTCGCTCATTTTTGCATCGGATCATCTCTGTAACTTCATGCTTCCTTTCAAGGTGAGATTCTTACGACTCGTGGTAGTAATCATTCGATTTGATTTCTCTGATTACTTTATCTCTCTGATTCCCTGAATTTGAATCATTGATTTTGCGTTTATAATTTTGCTGTTTTCGGAAGTCTCAGATCTCTGCAACTCGAAATATCGTTTGGCGTTAATTATAGATGGTACATTTTGGGATTCTATTGCTAATGCTTGATTTGGTCATTTTTCTCTATTTTGTTTAGATTATTGATATCTTGATCCGTGAAGCTGTCAAGAGTGCACCTTGCTCCGCTTGGTCCTGAGTTCTTCAGATGGATCTGCATCCTCCAGGTATGTATCTAGTTTTCATTGTGGGGTTTTTCATTAGTTGTTTGGCTAATTATCTTCTTTCAATAGGTGGCTCAAATAAGACATCTATAGTTGTTGTCACATTGGACTCTGGTGAAGTCTATATCATAGCAAGTCTTTCTTCTAAGGCTGACACTCAGTTAATCTATATCGATCCTACGACTGGTATTCTGCGGTACAATGGGAAGCCTGGTCTTGATAGTTTTAATTCAGAGCGTGAGGCTGTAGATTATATCACAAATGGATCAAGAGGAGTTTGTAGAAGCTCAGTTTATGCCAGGGCAATTCTCGGTTATGCTGTGTTGGGGGGCTTTGGGATGCTTTTAGTTGCGACTAAGCTAAATCCAAGTATTCCGGATTTGCCTGGTGGTGGATGTGTATATACAGTGGCTGAGAGTCAATGGGTTAAAATACCGCTTCACAATCCAGCGCCTCAAGGGAAAAATGAAATCAAGAATATTCAGGAGTTGACAGAGCTTGACATCGATGGGAAGCACTACTTCTGTGATACTAGGGATATTACACGACCCTTCCCAAGCCGTATGCCAGTGCAAAACCCTGATGATGAATTTGTTTGGAATAGATGGTTATCTGTGCATTTTAGGAATATTGGGCTGCCTGAACTTTGTGTCATTCTTCTGCAGGTTTGTCCTTGATTATTGAATTAGTTGATCTACTGGTCAGATTTTGGTCTTATGTGAAGTCTCAAAAGTATTTAATTCATATTCTAAAATGATGTAACATCACATCATGTCTTCTTCTTTGATGTTAACTATAGGGGTTTGCAGAATATAGACCTTTTGGGAGCTCAGGTCAGTTAGAAGGAATTGTTGCTCTAATGGCCCGTCGTAGCAGACTGCATCCAGGAACCCGTTACTTAGCAAGGGGCATAAATGCATGTTCTGGCACAGGTGAGGTGCTCCCGTAACAATTCTTGCCTGTTTTTAACAATTATTCTGGTTTTCAATGTTTTTTGGATTGACTCTAGTGTCCAATTTATTGGTATCTGTATGGTTTCTTACATCCGATGACGGCCTTATAATCAATAGCTGTTTGGCTAATTTTAGAAGTATATGTGTAGTGTAGGTAATGAAGTTGAGTGTGAGCAGCTTGTATGGACACCTAAAAGACATGGCCAGAGCATTGCTTTTAACTCATACATTTGGCGACGTGGCACCATACCAATATGGTGGGGTGCAGAATTGAAGATGACCGCAGCAGAAGCAGAAATCTATGTAGCAGCTAGGGATCCATATAAAGGAAGCACAGAGTATTACCAAAGGTTAAGCAAGCGGTATGATACTAGGAATCTAGATGCACCAGTTGGGGAAAACACAAAGAAAAAGGCTTTTGTTCCTATTGTGTGCATTAACTTGTTAAGAAATGGAGAAGGGAAATCAGAATCTATCTTAGTTCAACATTTCGAAGAATCAATGAACTTCATCAAATCTAGTGGAAAGCTTCCTTATACTCGTGTTCACTTGATAAATTATGATTGGCATGCCAGTGTCAAATTAAAGGGGGAGCAACAAACAATTGAAGGATTGTGGATGTATCTAAAATCTCCCACTATGGCAATAGGAATCTCTGAAGGTGACTATTTGCCTACACGACAAAGACTGAAAGATTGCAGAGGTGAAGTAATCTGTATTGATGACGTTGAAGGTGCCTTCTGTTTGAGATCACATCAAAATGGGGTGATACGCTTCAACTGTGCTGATTCTTTGGATCGAACAAATGCAGCTAGTTTCTTCGGTGGTCTTCAAGTGTTTGTAGAGCAATGTAGAAGGCTGGGAATATCACTTGATACTGATCTTGGATATGGTTATAATTCTGTTAATAGGCAAGGCGGATATAATGCTCCTCTTCCACCAGGATGGGAAAAGAGAGCTGATGCAGTCACTGGTAAATCATATTACATAGATCACAATACTAAGACAACAACATGGAGTCATCCATGTCCTGATAAACCATGGAAGAGACTTGAAATGAACTTTGAGGAGTTTAAGAGATCAACTATCTTATCTCCTGTGTCTGAGCTCGCAGACCTTTTTCTGCAACAAGGTGATATCCATGCAACCCTCTATACTGGCTCAAAAGCTATGCACAGCCAAGTTCTCAATATCTTCAGCGAAGAATCAGGAGCGTTTAAACAATTTTCTGCAGCACAGAAAAACATGAAAATCACCCTACAGAGAAGATATAAAAATGCAATGGTTGATAGTTCACGACAAAAGCAGTTGGAGATGTTTCTGGGAATGAGGCTTTTCAAGCATCTTCCATCGGTTCCTGTACAGCCTTTACATGTAAGCAAAATGGCACTATTTGCATCTTACAGTCACCTTTTTTCCATGTATATTAACTGCTCTAAAGTATGATTCATTTGTTGTGTGTATGTTGATTCTGCTTCATGTTGGACACAGCTCTTTATTTTTGTTTTTGTGTAGATATGTGATTCATGAGAGAATGTCTTCTATGTTGACATATAGAGATTACAATTTGTTGCTTTCTGAATTCTCAGTGTACTGCTCACTGCAACTATTTTCATGTCAGGTTCTTTCTCGACCATGTGGTTTCTTTCTGAAACCTGTACCTAGCATGTCCGAAATTTCAAATGACGGGTCCAGTCTGCTGAGTATAAAGAGGAAGGACATAACTTGGGTACCTGCAGTTTGATATGGAATTACCTTTTAGGTTTCATTGCTGAAAAACTCGAGCTAAATATTGCCCTGCTTTTCTTTACTTTGTAGCTATGTCCACAAGGTGCAAATGACGTTGAGTTATTTATCTATCTCAATGAGCCTTGCCATGTATGTCAACTTCTGCTTACCATATCCCACGGTGCGGATGATTTGACATGTCCAACCACTGTGGACGTGAAAACTGGACGCCACATAGATAACCTTATATCAGTTGTTGAGGTTGACTCTCTTTTAGGTCTTGTTCCCTCTCTTTTATTGTTTGGAGGAGATCATGTAGACTTATATGTAAGTTAGTTTAACTGGATAATGAAATACCTATAACTATGTTTCGTGGACAGGATGCTTCTATACCTCGCTGCGCAGATGGTACAAATATTCTGATACCCTTACCAGGGCCAATTAGAGATGAGGATATGGCTATTACTGGAGCTGGTGCGCGCTTTCATGAAAAAGCTACGTCAAGTCTATCACTGCTGTATGATTTTGAAGAAGTAGAAGGACAATTGGATTTCTTGACCCGTGTAGTTGTAGTTAAATTTAAACCAGCTGCTTCTGTTAAAATTCCTATGACTCTTGGTCAGGTACTAACTAACTTCCAGACTGTGAATTTATGATTTATCTATTAGCTTTATCATGCTCTTAACTACTTTGGATTTATGAATAAAAACACTTTTCTGCAATATGTTTGTGCTGCAGATAGAAGTCCTCGGGATATCTCTTTCATGGAAAGGAATGTTTACTGGCAAACATACTGGAGGAAGAATAGCTGAAGTTGCTAAGAAAACAGTTGAAGATGAAATTGTGTCATCTTCTTCTGACTTGAATCCGTTTGCTGCAATATCATTACAAGCTGAAAGTGTGTCCGCACCAGTACAAGAGAAGGATCCTTTTCCCAGTAATCTGCTTGACCTTTTGACAGGAGAGGTATCTTCTTCTGACCCATTCCCACAACCAGCGGTGGATTGTTTCGCAAGTGAAGATAATGACATGCTTGATTTCTTAGACCAAGCAGTTGTTGAATATAGTGGCTCTGAAACAGTTCCTAGCGGGTCTCTCTCACAAGATAAAAGTCATAGAGAAAGTGGCTCTCAACTATACGTAAATTGTCTGAAGTCCCTTTTGGGTCCAAACAAGGTATGCAACTTCATCCTTATAAATTTTACTTCGTGTGGAAAATGGTATCTGGAGATGCAAATACTTCTTTCACAAATACTCCTTATATGTCTGATATATATAACAGGGGAGGAAGCTTGAGTTTGTAGAAGCTATGAAGCTTGAAATTGAGCGGCTACGTTTAAATATTTCTGCAGCAGAAAGAGATAGGGCGATGGTATCAATTCCAATTGATCCTGCTACCATTAATCCAAACTCTTTACACAACGAGTTATATATTGGAAGATTGTGCAGAATAGCAAATGCACTTGCAGTTCTAGGCCAGGCTTCTCTTGAAGATAAAATTATAGCTTCCATTGGTCTAGAAAAGCTGGATAATAATGTGATAGATTTCTGGAATATTACTAGAATTGGTGAGGGTTGTGATGGCGGAATGTGTCAAGTTCGTGCGGAGGTTGGATCTTCTACCAAGAGTTTGGGAGGAGAGTCCGGATCAGTGTTCTTGTGTGTCCAATGTATGAAAAAAGCTTGCAAGTTTTGTTGTGCTGGGAAAGGAGCTCTGCTACTGATGAAATCCTACTCTAGGGACACTACAAACGGAAGTGGAAGTTTTACAGATGTCTCTGCTCCTTCAAAAGGTTCAGAACAAAACATATGTAAAAAATGCTGCAACACGATAGTACTTGAAGCTTTGACCGTAGACTATGTTAGGGTTTTGGTCAGTGTGCGAAGAAGTAACCGTGTGGATAATGCTTGTCGGGAAGCTCTAAATGAGGTATTTGGATCTAAGATTACAAATCATCTTACTGTTAGATCTTCTCCCAAACAAGAAGACCTTGGTTTCCTTCGACAAATTCTGGGCCAAGAGGAATCACTTGCTGAGTTCCCATATGCAAGCTTCTTACATAAGGTAACCTCCAAGATTGCTATATAACCTTAAGGAAGTGGCGTAACACCACATATGTGCTATAAATTCTCCCACTCTTTTCAATTTACTTCGACAGAATTATCAAAAGTCACCTAATTCTCGTTTCTCTCTTTTGGATGTTTGCATAATACAAATGTAGGTCGAAACTGGAACTGATTCAGCACCGTGTTTGTCATTGTTGACTCCTTTGAATCTTGCTTCATGTAATTCCTACTGGAAAGCTCCTATATCTTCAAACTCTGTTGACGCGGTCATCATTCTCAATAATCTTTCAGATGTCAGTAGTGTGATTATGCTTGTTAGTCCATGTGGTTACTCTGATGCTGATGCACCTACTGTAAGTTATCCTTTTCGATTTTTCAATTGATTTATTCTGCTCTTACTTTACTGTTTTATATATCTTCATTTCAGGTCCAAATTTGGGCGAGCAACGACGTAAATAAGGAAACACGGACATTAATGGGGAAGTGGGATGTACAGTCCTTTATTAGATCTTCTTCTGAGCTTTACGGTCCAGAAAAGTCTGGTAGACCACCTAGACATATAAAATTTGCTTTCAAGAACCCTGCTCGTTGTCGCATTATATGGATTTCACTTCGTCTATCTAGACTTGGATCTAGCTCAGTTAGTTTAGACAAAAACATTAGTCTCTTGTCTTTAGATGAGAACCCTTTTGCTTCAGTCCCTCGTCGTGCTTCTTTTGGTGCAACCATTGAAACTGAACCATGTCTTCACGCAAAACGCATCTTAGTCACTGGAACCACCGTGAGGGATAAAACTCTTGCATCATTGCAAAGTTCTGAGAGCGTGAGTGTAAGAAACTGGCTAGACCGAGCCCCACGCTTTAATAGGTTCCTGGTTAGTACTAACCTTAGAGCAAACTTGCATTTCCATTATTGTCACTAAATATTCGTTTCTTGTTTCTTCTTTTTTCAGATACCTCTAGAGGTTGAGAGACCAATGGACAATGATCTAGTCCTTGATCTTTATATACAACCTGGTTCACCTTTAGCTGCTGGTTTTCGTTTAGATGCTTTTAACGCTATAAAGCCTCGAGTGACTCATTCGCCTTCTTCAGATATAGTTGACATTTGGGACCCTACGAATATCATAATGGAAGATAGATATATCTCTCCAGCAATATTATACATACAAGTATCTGTTCTTAAGGTAGATATCTAAATCTATTCCTTAGAAACTAAAGTCTTGTAATGACTTCAACATGTGTTCTCTGTTTGTGCAGGACCAATACAGAATGGAGCCAATTGCTGAATACAGATTACCTGAGACTAGAGTTGGAACTCAGATGTATTTCGATTTCCCTAAACAGATTCAATCAAGCAGAGTTTCGTTTAAACTGCTTGGAGATGTTGCAGCTTTTGCAGATGATACTACAGAGAGTGATGATTTGAATAGTAGAGCTTCTCCTTTTGCTGCAGGATTGTCTTTAGCAAATAGGATCAAGTTATATTACTATGCTGATCCTTATGAGGTAGGCAAATGGGCTAGTCTCTCTGCTGTTGTGTGATTTATTAAAAACTTGTTTTTGGTGTGAGGTTTTGTTTTACTTTTTCTTTGAAATTAGCTTCTTTTTTTTGTAAGAATGTTAATTGTTTTGACAAAATGTAACCACTTTATTGCATTCAAAGTCAAATGTTGAGTTTGTTGCTTAATTGCTTTACCTTGATCATTTTATTTTCCATTTCAATTGTTTTACACAAATATATTTATAGCAAATAAAATACCCTATTTGCTAGAAAAAACTCTAATATTAATGAGATTTAAAAAATTAAACTCATATTTAACCTAATTTGTTTCTAAAAAATGGCTGAAGATATTTTTCGAGTTTTTCCACTTCTCTTCTATCTTCATGGTTATGTAAGTTTTGATTTTATTATTATATATTTTTCAATGACTTTTAAAATTGTATTATACTAATTCTTTTATTATAGATTTCATGATTGATGCGGAAATTTTTAATTATAAATTGTGGTGATTCCATAAATATTTATGTTCATGTCATTATATGTCATTATGGAAATTTCCATCAACAAAATAGTTGATGAATTGATAAGATATTTAAAAGTATTAAATTTGAGACTTGAGATTATTTGTTCATGTTCGTAGGAATATAGAGAAGACAAAAGGTTTAAATTAGAAAGTGATGTCGAGGAGTAATTTATTATCTTTATTCCCTTTAATTAAGTTATCAAATTGCATACGTTTGGTATCAAGGCCGTGAAGAGGAAGGTAATGCATTAAAAGATTGGTTAAGTAGATAATATAGATTGAAATTAGAATGCATATATGTAGGTGTTTGTGATTTTAGTATAAGTTATTGAAAACATATTGATATCTCTGTATTGTACATGTTTTAAGCACTTATTTATCATCATTTTACTTATGTTATATCATCAATGTGTTGCATTAATAGTTCTTTAGTCACTTTGCATGTTTATGATAATTTTGCATGAATATTGCATACATATTGCATTTTGGTGTTGAATTAGGTATTTTGGAAACTTTTGGAGCCATAAAGACAAGTTGAAGAAGGAAAAGTGTAGATGTGGTCATTCAACTCGCCTAATAGCCAAGTCAAACACTTAAGCATAAGAAGAAGAGCATACTCGAACTAGCTTACTCGGCCATTGGCCGAGTCAGACATATGAAGATGCAGCCAAGAAGTCACTCGGCTAAATTACTTGGCAATTGGCCTAGTCAAGTTGAGGAAACATTCGGCCAAGTATCCAGCTCGGCCACACCACTCGGAAACTGGCCGAGCTAAACGAACCAAGACCAAACAAAAACTTCTTACTCTGCTAGCTTACTCGGAAGAAGGCCGAGTCAAACAAATCTACTCGAACCAAAACCTTTCACTCGGCCAAGCCACTCGGCTGTTGGCCGAGTCAAGACGCACGAATTTGCTTAAATCTCCCACTCGGCCAAGCCACTCGGCCAAGCCACTCGGCTATTGGCCATGTCAAGCATCCAAAGGATCAGGCCAAGTTTCGCACTCGGCTTGACCACTCGGATCTCACCTGAGTGAAGCTCATTTATACTCCAGCCAAGTCTTCAAAGCGGCTAAGCCATTTCCACCCGAGCCAGAATGTTGCAGCGGACAAAGCACTCGGGTAGTAGCCGAGTCAAGCCTCTGAACTCACTTCTTTTGTATTTTAGTGGTTTAGAGTTTTCCTAAATCACTATAAGTACCTTAATTACGCCTCCATTTGTTTTCACCCTTTATTTTAGGCATTTTTCCTTTGTTTTCTTTATGTTTTTTTTCTTTGATGTTCTTTGATGATTTGTTCAATATCTTTCAATCTATTTAGTTTTTACTTTTGATTGTTGCTTAAACTTGTTAATCTCTATCTTAGCTTCATGAATATCTGGTGCATGTTGAATTTTGAGTTTGATGATGATTTTCTGGGTTTGTGTTCTTGAGCATTTCTGATAAGTTTGATCATTGCACTATGATTTCATTTTGGTTCTGCCTTTGAATCTTGTTCATACTTACTAATCTAAGTATGATCTTGATGATTTACATGTTTATTTCAAAATCTAGGTTTTCTGGGTTTGTGTTCATCATGTGTTCTTGAAATTTTTTTAATACTCCTTCCGTTTTTTTGTTAGTTGTTTTGCCTAAAAGCACGCATATTAAGACAATTTTTGCTTTTTTTACATTCTTTTTACTTTTTTATCACTCCATTTAATTAGAGAAATGAATATAATGGTGTAGATGTTTGAATTTTAATTTAATTTTTTAATTAAAAGTTTTATTTTCTACATTGGATTTTGAAAACAACTTATAATGTGAATCGAAAACAAACCTTCAAAACAACTAACAAAAAGGAATGGAGGGAGTATTTTATATATTTACTTTTAATTTAAATTTAGATATTAAGTTAGTTAATAATATCACATAAATTAATAAAACTGATTACCATTGTCCTTAATGAAGATCTCACACATTATTCCAATGTATTATTTTTAATGCACAAGTGTGATTCATAACCAGCTATCTATTTATTGGCATTCTCTTACTATTTTATTTACGTTAAAATTTTAATACAATTATACTATTTTTCAGGCTGGAAAAAGAATGCAAATAATAACTCAAGATTAACTAGAAAAAATGGCTGACATATCTACTGCAGTCAAACGAGCGAAAAAAGAATCAGAAGCATATTACAAGGGATGTATGTTTCAAATGAAACAGTATCAGGATGCTTATGAGAGTTCATAATTACTTCGAACTAAGATTGCTAAAAGAGATGCAAAGATTTCATTGCTTTATCGTATGGTGGGTTTTAATGATTTCATTATCACAAAAGAACTCAATCATCAAAAAAAAAAAAACAAGCTGAAGAACTACTGAAAAAGATTGTGATTCCTGATGTGAATTACAATAAAATGGGGTTTCCTAAAAAACGATAGTTGGATTTTTTTATTATTTTAATATTTTTATTTAGTTTTTTTTGTTTTCATCAGTTTTAAGTTTGGATTTATTTATTTTCTGTTTATAATTTAATAAAGATATGTTTGGTTTCTCCAAAAATTTTTATTAAAAAAATATTAATATGTTGTTTAAAATAAAAATTAATTGTTAGTGGTTATTATGATAATTGATTTCTGTTTAGCAAGAAAAAATTTATTCATTGTATTTTTTATAGCAAAATCATTATAATTGAACCTATAACAAATTAAAATCTCGATATTAATTTTTGTGGTCGACTATAATGGTACTTGCTTAAAATCATTAAATTTGAACTTATTGTTTCATTCGTTTAATAGGTTTGATTACTTTTGGAATATACACATTAATATTAGGGAAATTTGATCTTATTGTTCCATTCGTTTAATAGTGAAGATAATACTTTTGGAATATAGAAAATTTTAATTATTAATGTATCAATGTAGTTATTATTGTTGCATTTTTATTTGATATATTATATTCATTAATTTGTTAAATTAATATAATGAATATTTTTGGTGATATAGTAAATTATTGTTATGGAAATTTGATCTTATTGTTCCATTGTTTAATAGTGAAGATAATACGTTTGGAATATACACATTAATATTATGAAAATTTTAATTATTGATGTATCAATGTAGTTATTATTGTTGCATTCTTATTTGATATATTATATTCATTAATTTGTTAAATTAATATAATGAATATTTTTTGGTGATATAGTAAATTATTGTTATGGATTTTTTCTATTTTTTTCAATGGAATGTAGTTATTATTTAAATTCATTATGAATTTTCCTCTTTATTTATTTATTAGATGGATCGTTTTGAGTTGATAACGGTATTTGGATGTCATTTTTTATTTCTCATATGCAAGCACTTTTTCACATAGACATCATACTTTTCTGCTATGTGTATAGTCGTGTGCATTTTTTGGATAATTTCATAAATTACGGCATTGCTATTGTTTTTCAAGAAGTATTTTTAGTGTTCTCCGTGTCTACAATTTTTTTATTATTTACAAATATTCTTATATGTAAAAATCTACACCCTCGTGAAATAGCTATTTGAATATAATATCTTCTAGCATCTTTGTTTATTAGATGGATTGTTCTCAATGGTTGTGCATTTTGTTAGGACACCGAATGATATTGGAAGTAGGATCATACTTTTTTATACCAGAATACCCGTTCAAAGCCATGCTGATGTAAAAAAAAAAAATTAAGTTTTTGATGTTAAACCTAAATTTTATATCTAAAATAATAAAATTAAATCTTAAATTTTAAACTAAAGACCCATTAAAATATTTTTAATGTTGTGGTATAATTAGGATAAAAAAATATTTAATAGTACTTTTGAAATACAAATTTGTGACAGAATTTTTAAAGGCCAAAACCTGTTTTACTTGTACTTTAAAATTTTGAAAAATTGGATATAAAACAAACATATTTTCTACCACTAACACTATTTTTTCAGTTGTAATAGTTTATTGAGATATTAAGTAGTAGTTTTCCTCTGATGTATTAAATATAATTTGAACGGCCAAATCAAAAAGTCAACTTTAACAAAAATCTAGAAAATGCAAGAAAATATAGAAATGAAAATATTAAAATGTTTCGGCCACAAATTAGTGATGATCTCTCGTAGGCTAGTGGTTTGAATCCTTGCTTTTCTTCCGCTTCAACCTCAGTTTGAGTCTACATCTACACACTTTTTTTTTTCTTTATATGACAATCTATTTTTCTCTTGGTAGTATCATATAGCAATACATCCAAACTTAAGACATAGTGCTAAATAACCATAATTTTAGAGGTTTATAAGTTTTGAATATTGAAATGGAAATAATCATATGTTTAACTTTTAAAATAAAGTTATTTAGCACTAGACCTTGAATTTGGATGCATCTGTTAATATATGATACTATCGAAGGAGAAATAGATCATCAACCCAATTTCTTTTCCTTTTTTTCTCCTACAGCACCCACTCGTTTTCCTTTTTTTATTTTCTTTCTTATTTTTTTTCCTTCGTATCTTCCTTCCTTCTTGATTCACATTCCTTTTTAATTTTTTAATATATAAACATAATACCTTTGAGATTACAATTTTTTAACATATCTTATTATACAAATTAAAAGCATACAATATTTAGAATTATAACTCATAAAATACCATGTGTCATTGTAAATTTAGATGGCAACACATGTCAATACAAACATAGAAATTGTCAGAAATTTTTCGATTGTTTTATTCAATTTTTAAAGAACAAAAAAAATAACAAAAAATAGTTTTTTAAAACATAATGTCAGCCAATCTATCAAAACCCCTAGCCGCCAAGGAGTGTTCTTAGACACGAATATCAAGGTAGGATTTAGAAGAAGCTCCGACCCCTCTCCTCCACTCTTCGCTTTGTGTTTTTTCTCTTCGGCTTCTGCTCCTTCGTCTGCTGATGTTTTGTTTTGTTTGGACTGACGGCGTTTCCACCACCGAACGGAGAACCTTGGTAGCTTCACCATGCTCTGCCTATTAGTGAAGACTCTCCCTTTGAGACATAAACTTCTCAAAACGACATCACTCAGCAATTGTGTCATAAA
>OVAV01000708.1:0-16334 GCA_900406375.1 Iberis amara | reverse complement strand
TGTGCTTCTGAAGCTCACTTTCCAAGCTTCGATCTACCATATATGGAGGAAAAAGAATAATCGGACACATGGTTAACCGTGGTGCAACACTAGTCAGCTTCGCAAGCTCATCTCTCGTACGATTTCCTACCGCATAGCCAGCTTGCATTACGACTCTCACTCACGTTTTGCAACTTTGGCCCAGCGATGGGATTCCCTCAATGTTTGATTATCCTCACCACTGTCAAATCATTAGTCCTTCTCGAGCTCTACCGATCCTTCTCTTCTCTGTCGCTGCTAGATATAAGGTCTGTACTCTTTTTCATGTCACCAGTTTTGTCCCATTGGGTTTTCTAGTGCTAGGTTTTAACGAGGCAACCTTATATCCCACACTAAACACGACAACATTCTCGTACTTTTACCAAAGCTGATTGTAGCCATCTTATTATCTCATTGTAAACAACACTTTTTTTCTTTATATATCATTTTGACATTTCATCAAAAAAAACAAATTTTATTTAAACAAATTTTTTGTAAAATACTATTTAGAAAACCATCATTTTTACATAAAAGCTCAAATTTATGTGTATTATGCTATAATTTCTCATTTTATTTTTAATAGGCAATAACATATAATTAGTAAATTTTATAATTATTTTAATAGGTTAGCAATAAAAAAACAAAAATTATGTTAAGAAAAGTTGATAAAAACTAAAAACTCCGATTCAGATTAGTGAATTGGATTGTTCAGATCAATGAGTTTATAGGATGAATATGGAAACAAGACAATCAATGAGTTTGTTAGACAGTATAAAACTGGACCTTGTATCTTGGGTTTCTCTAACTTATTCCCTTATGAATTGGTAGTAAAAAAAAAACCTATTTTCCTATGTTGCGATGCACAAAGAAAAGAATGTGTCTTCCTTCAGAGAAGTAAGATTGTTAACAACCCGTTAATAGTCCCAGATGAAATGAATCTTCATCTTAGGGAGTTGATAGAAGGCATCCTTTGCAAAGGTGAGTTCTCACTAGTTGTAGATAAAGATATAGCCTTTTGTATATAATATGGCTCACGCCAGTGGCGGATGTAAGAAGGTAATAATGGTGTCAATTGAACCCAACTAAAATTTATAAATTAATTATTTTTAGTACAAATTCAATTATACTTGGTGGAATATTTAGTTAAAATTAAGATTTGACCCCTATAAATATGTGTTAAAACTTTTAAATGACCTTACTAAAAATAATTTCTAGATCTACCACTAGCTCACGCTATTTACATGTGGCAGACCCAAAGCAGAGGATGAAGTTGAAAGCTGTTTCGGAGCATCCATGGGTCACTGGAGAAGAGGGGGTTGTCCCGGAATATTTTTGTTGGTGAAAACGCAAAGCCGAAGAAGAACCTAAAGGGATTGAAACCTTTAGCTGAAATTGCAGAATCATGTAACCAATAAACTTGAAAGCTCTTAACATGGCAATCATATCGTTGTCTGTTCAATCCTTTAGGTGGTTTTTTTGCCTTCACTTTTACTTTCTTTTTGTTCCTTTTCTACAATCTATATATAAAGAAAAACATGTTTGGAATGACGAGAATGCACATGTCATTATTGTTTATATGTAGAATCTACCATATTGTAAAATGTCTTTTAAAACTTTAGAAAGTTATGAAGTTTTGAACTCGTTTATATGCAGAGACATTTATCATATCTACCATAAATTTTACCTTATTTATGAAAATACCATATTCACCATTTGTTGTGTAATATACCATATTGAATGTACTTGTGGTATGACTGGAATGACGAGAGTGCACATGTCATTACTTATTGTAATTTGCGCCATTTTATGTTGGCAAAAAGGAAAATATTTATTATTTTTAACCAAAAATGAGCTAGGGAGTAAAGTGTTATTAATTATGGTTTTCTATTAATGACATGCTTTAATTTTTTTTTTTTTTGCTGTTTCTTTAACTTGACCAGCAAGTAAGCGCTCGTGTTTTAGTTCGGATGGACCAGTTCAGTTTTAAAACGATTGACCATTTTGTGTAAGGCGTTTGTAATTTTTAAAATGAGACATGTTTTATATATGTGTGTAAGTAATGTTCAATGGAAAACACTGTTATGATAATAGTTGGTCAGTGGTAGTGCTTAGAATATGAGAATTGGCATTTCCAAGCTGCTAAAGATATGTATGCCAAATGTGTTCTACTAAGCAAAGAAGAAAAATACACAAGTTTCATTTCAAAGATACTGCAAGCATATGGTGGGAAGATACGTGGGCACGACATTAATTTGAGCTACTGGCACAAGAGCTCGGATGTTGTTTTCACATAGGTGAGGATGCCTCCTGTTTGTGTCGATAGTAATGATAGTTTTGAAAGATTCAAGAAGACAATGTTAGAGAATGATGGACGGAACAAGTATATGTCCATAAACCAGGAAAATGTTGTGGACAACCCCAATCAAGAACGTTCAGTATCTTGTCCACGAGTTGTAAGCCAAGCAAAAAATGATGACATGGTTGAAACATACAAAGACGAGAGCTTCCTACACACCGTGAACCAACTAGAAATGGTTCACAGAGAGGCTGGTAGATTGGGGGATGTGCAGGGTGGTGTAATTGGACATGGCGATAATGCTGGTGGACGAATACCTTATGTGTGTGGACATAACTCGATTGAAGGTGGACATACATGTAATATGTCTAATGAGGAAGTAATGAAGAAGCGAAAGCATGCTGGAAAAGAACATGTGACCTTTAGAGAGAATAATGATATAGAAGAAGACAAAAGTGATGATGAGGACGATGATTTGTACGACAGTGGCACGGAACCACTTGATTACGATTGTGACCTTATGAGAGAATACATAGATAGTGAATATCCAACACAATGGGATCCGTATGCAACTACTTATGCCAAGTTGAATAGTCATCGTGGTGAGTCCTCTGAATGTGGACAAACAACCGTAGGTGAGTGGACAAAATATTAGATTTACTGATTGAGTGAGTGGTTACCACTTCTGAAGATGTCGTTTGTTTTTATAGAAGGTACTATTATCGGTAGTGGACATGATGAAACTTGCATTGGTGGAGGCGGATTGTGTAATAGTGGTGGACAAAATGAATGTACTGTTGAAGGAGTATCGCAACAAGCATCAAGGCATATAGAAGGTGTGGACAGAATTGTAAAGCAAATATAGTGGAATTTTTTTCTAATATAGTGGATATCCTAAAATAGTTGTGGAAATGTATGTACTTGTTAATCAACTATTTTACTATATAATTATGTTATTACTACGTCGGGGACTACTGATTGTGTTTTTTGAGTAGGTATTGTTGGACGTAATGGTCATTGTGATGGTCTTGGTGGTGGAGACGATGCACGACAGATGTTGATTTCCTATGATGGACAAGTCAGGGAAGGATGCGGTGGACAGCCTGATTCTGTGAGTGGTGGACAAGTTAAGATTCCTGATTTTTAGAAACTGTCTAGTGGACACGATGCAACTTGCATTGGTAGAGACGAGGGGTGTAATAGTGTTGGATAACATGAAGCTAATGTTGAAGAAGTATCACAACTAGCATCCGTTGGACATAATGGTCATTGTGATGCTCTTGGTGGTGGAGACGATGCACGATAGATGTTGGTTTCTTATCATAGATAAATCGGGGAGGGATGCGGTGGACATCCTGATTCTGTGAGTGGTGGACAAGATGAGATTCCCAATGGTGTAGACGATGTGTGCCGAGTCTCGTGGACAAAATCAAGTATGGGGTCAGTTAATTGTCCACCCGATTTGCGGCGTGTCTGTTGGACAGAAGAGGGATTCCGAATCTGATGATTTGGTGGACGATTTTTGACGAGACTGGTGGACATGGTCTTCTGTGACTCAAACACTTTCAGACGGTGCTTTTGATGAACCCGACGTCTGGTATACAGGATCAGTTGCTACTTTGGTGGACGATTCGCAGCTTGCCTTATGGATAGAATCATCGGGTGGATCTGGGGTTTTGTTGGACGATTTACAGCAACTATGGTGGACAAGATCTGCTCTTCCCATAAGAATAATAGACGGGGGTTTTGAAGAACTCGTCGATGGTTGTAGCGGTGGATTTTGCGGTGATTTCTGCGGGGGGTTATTGTGGTGGTTTCGGCGGTGGTTTCATCGAAAGTTTCGCCTTAATCCTTGGTGAGAAGTGTTGTTCTTTTCCCGACAACATAAATGGCAGAAAAGACATCATTTTCAAAGCTCTGTAATGTCCCTAACATTGAATTAGTCATACAACATTTCAAGTTTCTCTCTCTATCTTCATAAGCACTAGCTAACAAAGAATAATGCAATGATGTGCAAGAAATCAAGTAGCTTTCCTCATACATTATGATCAAAAACTCCTGAAAGTTTGATCTAAAGAGGACACAACATAATAGCAAAAATCTGAATAATGAAAGATTTACCTCAAAGACAAGCATAACGTCTTGACTGCTTCCTTTTTTCCCTTGTTGAGTGTAAAGACATGCAATTTTCACTTGAGCCATTTGAAACTAACCGACCAAGTATCTGTTGATTCCCTTATTTCGTTGATGCCCTTTGAATCTCTCGGCCGCCGCCACCTTTCAGAGCTTAATCTCTCTTCCGCTGTCTCCGCTGAAGTGACGGTAGTGCTAGTTTCTCCTGGTTCTTTTCCAGTTTTTCTATCTACTGAATAACAAATACCCATCTTTCAAAATCTGGAGAAAAAGCATAAAGCTTTCATATTTTCGAAATCTACGATTTTTCTGGGGATTATTTGTCGGTAACGAGCTTTGTTATAGTTCTTCGATGCAGAAAGGAGCCATGGAGAAAAATAAATCGATAAAAGAGCTTAAAAAGGCTCACAAATTTTGAATTTTTTTTCAATTATTTCTCCTCAATGAATGCTCGATTATCGAAGGATACGAGAGTCAAATACTCTGATGTGAAATATGATATATTTGCTAAAACCAGTCAATATGATATTTGTTATAAAGTATATGAGATTTATGGTATTTGTTGTAATTTTCTCTTACATGTATGTGATACTAATTAAAATATATGAAAAATATGAAACGTAAAAAAAAAAATGATGTCTAAATCAAAACAAATCCAATACAAACATAAATATTAGGCATTTTGTAACAGCCATCAAACAATAATTTATTGAGAAAAATATACTCAACATCAAATCTTCTAAAATTAGTTAGTGAATCAAATTGGACTTTATCCCATACTGTTAACTAATCTCAATCATATACCATTTTGGATCCTAATATGTTGATTTTATCTACAATTTCTTAGGATCTGTATGGTTACTCATATCAGACATATTTTAGGACACTTCCAAGAAATAGATTTCCAAAATGATGGAGCTGTACATATTGATTATGTGCGTGTACAATTACTGTGGGATATAGATACTCTCTTCAGTTTCAAAGTTTGTTCCAATTTGGTAAGGAAACGAGTTTACTCAAATTCCGTTATGAGAAACTCCAAAGATTTTGTCTTGTCTGTAGCTCATTGAAACACGAGGCGATATATTGTCTTGCCGATTCTCGTGGACCCACCAATTTATGATGATGATGATGATTCCCCTCCAGTGGAACATGCACAATTTATTGGTCCTATTAATCGATACACTTTGGAAGCCTTGAAGATAAGGATAAGAAGGAAAGCCCTGAATCTGCAGCTAACGGAAAACAATATTAATAGGTAACCTTGGTCCTGACCTTGTTATTTTTTGACGTGACAGGAAACAAAACTTTGTTGCTGAGGACTCTTATGAAAGTGTATTAATGAATTGTCAAAGAACACATGCGAAATATGTTAGTATACGTAGTTGGTTTATGATGCCCTCTCATATTGTCAGCACATCTATTTTCGACTGAGGAACCGCACCATAAAGATCAAATTAACCAAGAAGGTACGATGGGTCGTAAGCCACCAGAGGTGCCATGAAAACACAGATGATCGTATTTGTGATTTTATCGTTTAAATAGGCTTTATTATGTACATTGTGTAACACCTCATGACATCGAAGATGGTCTAGCCATATTATGGGAAAATATGATATATGTCTCTTTTGCATACATAGATGCTATAATCTTTTCTTTTTTCATAGATGCTATAATCATCGATGTCAAAGTTAATAATAATGGACTGCCTTTCTATTTGTCATTTATTTACGGCCACCCGATAAAGTTTACAACACCACATGTGGGAAACATTGAAAAGAATAGCTTCTAAGAGATATATTTCTTGTTTAATATAGGTGACTTCAATGAAATAGTGAGTAATTCCCAAAAAATTGGTGGCCACATACGAGAAAACTGGAGTTTACATAGTTTCAGAATATGGTGAATCATTGTCATATAAATGATTTGCCTTAGTCTGAAAATAATATGACTTGGTCTGGTAAATGCAATAAACATTGGCTTGATCGAGCCATGGAAAATGATTAGTGGATTGCCACTTTTTCTACCTCGTTAGTGAATTCCTTGGAAAACGGGTCTAGTCGCCGACTAATAATTGCTAAAATCTGTAAATAACAATATCATGAATTCATGATTGGGGTCAATTCCATTTTTGATAGATGTTTCTTTAATGGATTTGAAAAAGTTGTCAAGGAAGCATGGACAAATCCATCCATGTCTGATAAAATCTACTCGACGAGACATTGCTAAATGGAAACATCATGGTACAATGACTTCGTGAAGGGAATAAAAACACACAATTTTTTCACGTTTTCACTAAGAATTCGCAGTGAGTCTTTTATTCCGTGATTAACTATTGGCACAAGTTCTACATATTGCTCTGTGGACCGAGAAGAAAGGAGGCTCAGCGGGAAGAGGTTGTACCATAAAAGCATGGAGGTAAACCTCTTTCCTGGCAAAGAGTTAGCAAATGCTTATTCCCTAGATACATAAGTCATAACTCATTTTTTTATTGGATATTTAAAGTTTTATAGTCCAAATAAACTAAATGGTATTTTTTCATTTTTTGGAATTATATTGTGTTCCTTCCTAGATAATTGGATTCAAGCTCTTTCAAATATTTGTGGGAACAATATATAGGGGTGGGAGTTCGATTATTTGGTTCGGTTTGGGTCCGTTCCTTCAATATAGGAATCATTAGAAAATTGGTTCGGTTCTATGTCGAATCGTTTTGGTTGGGATCTAAATTTTTTGAACCATTTAAGAACTGATATCTTAATGGTTTCGGTTTGGTATGGATATTTTACCGAAAAATACCCAAAATAACCAAAACCCCCAACAATATTCAAAATATGAAACCGAAAATACCCAAAAGAACCATAAATATCCAAAAGAATCATAAATACCTGAAGGAACCAAACAACTCGAAAATACTCAAAATACCCAAAAGAACTAAAGTATCTGAGTAAAACTAAAAATACCCAAAATAACCGAAAATGTCCAAAAATTGGTTAGAGAAACATATATCCATGGTTCTTGGTATAAACACTTACCTTATATTTTCAGTTCCTATCGGTTCCAAACCGATATCCATGGTTCTTGGTAAGAAGAACCATTCAGGTAATTTAAAGAAAACCGTACCCAAACCGAACCTAATTTTTTGGTTCTGTTCAGTTTTTCAGCTCTAGGTAATTATGCCCACCCTAACAGCATAGCGCTAACTATACGGATTCCCCAACATGAGACCTTTGGCTCCCATCGAAAAGAAAAAGACCTTCGGCTTTCGATAAATGCACGATAACTAGTACACTAGAGGTGCGTCCTTCCCGGTCCCTTTTTAGAGAAGGGAGGACCAACAATATGACCAGAAAAGGTGCGTAGCTGGAAAAAAATACCATTTATTTTATTTCGACAATAAAAAATGTGATCCTATTTTTTTCATCGGGTCCGGATATAGACCAAAGGTCTTGATCTACCGATCCGGCAAAACAACTCAAATGATAAAGAAGTACCTATTATTATATTCACTCGACCCGATGGTACCAATTTTGGTAACGTCCTGCAAGGTCACCATAGTTCTATTTGAAATTAGAATGTTTACTACATTACTTCCTAAAGCTCGTAATACGATAATCTCCTTGCAAACTCAAGATGGTTATACAATTTATGAAAAAAATAACATTACTAAAAAAGCAACATCTTATTTTCACACTCTGTTCATGAGTAAATCCAATAGCGAGTATGATACCATATTTTCATGCTTTCATGGCAAAGACACAGATGAATTCTGTAAAATGTCTATAAGAAACATCACATAAATCAATAAGTAACTTAACCAAAATGATTTCCGTGAAGGAAATTTTTATCTATTAGTTTGTACAATGTCTGTTACAAAGTGATAGGCTCCTCTGTCAACGTCTGAAACATATTATACCGCTCTTGGTCTTTGAGACTCAATCAGTGTTTGTGGTTGGTCAGATTATCTCATACAATTTTTTATTGGCCAATCACAAAAGAGCGATGTATGGTTGAATTTATGGCTATGAAGATGGATATGAGTAAATCATATGATAGGGGCTGGAATAGTATTTTCTAGAGGCTCTTATGAGAAAGATGAGTTTCATAAATCTTTGAATCTTAAGGATCAGAGATGTGTCACCTCTGTAACCTATAAAAATATCATAAATGGGTCCCAAAAGAAGGAATCCGTCCAAAAAAAGATTGAGATAGGGGGACCGTTGTCATCATACTTATTTATCCTCTGCTCTTTGACTATCAATCTCCATCCGGCGAAGGGCAAAAATCATATCTCAGGGATCAAGATACTTCAAACTTCCCCATTTGTCCCATCTTTTTGTTTGTGGATGATAGTGTTTCTTTTAGAAATTAAATATTAAAAAGAACTGCAGTGTGAGAAGATACCTTAGAATTCTCGAGAAAAAATCTCTAACATTCTAAGGCCCATATATTTTCATACGTGCAAGATTATTTAAATTTTCCAAAAATGGTTGTTCCCCAAAATTTTATATATAGGAGGGGGAGGGGGAGGGGGAAGGAAGTGATATTCAAGTCGACCGCCCATACTCTCCCAACTTATATAATGCCATGCTTTCAATTAGCAAAAGGATTAATCTAAAAATAAATGAGTGCGAACGCAGATTTCTGGTGAAGCTCATTGGCGAGATCGAGGGAAATTTATTGGGTGGTGTAGTTCAAGATTTTTTATCAAAAAAAATTGGGTGCACTAGGTTTTAAGTCTCTCGAAAAATTTAACCAAGCCCTCTTGGCTATGACCATCATATTTTTTGCTCGAATTGTGGAGGGGTGATACTTAAGAGGTTACTCGCCCTTTCAGGCGGTTATACCTTACCGGCCATCTTACAAATGAGTAAAAAAAATTTGGCTACCGGGTCAAACTGTAATACTTGCGAACGACTAAGTTGGCCAAGCTGTCAGAGTTTAAATCATGTAGCCCAAAAGTCGAGAGGTTGGGAACCTAAGACTAAGGATAATCTGGAAAAGATTAAGGAAAGTCTAACTGGCAAAGGCAAAGTTGGGAAAATGCTAAGAAAACTGAATTTGGCTAAGGAATTTGAGAGTTAGTTGAGTTGAATGAATGAGTTTTGGCATTGGATTATTTGTAGTTAAATTATTTATTTATTTCTAAATAGCTCAGTGGTTGTTCAAACATTTGAATGTATTATGGTGGAACTCTGAAAAATGACACTTACGTTATATATAGGGTGAGTATAGTTGAGATGCCAGGCGGCATGATGGCTAGCCTTGGATAGTTGAATGGGATCAAGGGTTAGCATACTCAGATCATGTTAGGGAATATGATCAAAGATGCAAGGAGAAGCATCAAAGGTTGAAACAAGGATCAATCAAGGGGGATCGAAGGCTGGATCAAGAAAGATCAATGGAACTCTGAATGTTTGAGCTAGCTAGTCTGTGACTGAGCTAAGCCAAGGTTGCATACTGATTAGGTTTAAAAAGTCAAGCTAAATCCAACTCACTCATAAATTCTGGGAAAATCGGGTTACAGTGGCAGTTGGTCAAGTTTTGGACCAATCTGGTTAGTCTCAAACAGTCTTGGTCGAGTTCAGAAAAGATTGGTTGGATTCAAACAAGGCAGTTGAGATTTTTGGATGCACGTGTGCAAAAAGGCACGGGATGGTTATATGGTCGAGATAGAGAGAGAGATATCGTGGGCAGTTGGCCAAGATAGTGCACAAGAACGGTTTACCAGTTGAGTAAGCGCGGGTGTAATGTGGCACATTCTGATTGGACAGTTTTCAAGAAATTGGCTCAAGCCAAAAACCGTCAAATCCCTTATTAATATTGAGGCTATGAGTCATTTCTGCTTTTTTGCGCGAGATAATCAATCCGTAGAGAGTGAAACTATGTAAAGAGAGAAAGTTGTCGAGATTGCTGAAGAAGTCAAGTCTGTTGGCCAAATATGTCTGCATTTGTTGAAGATATCAGTCCATTGGATAATTTCATGACTAGAAGACAAAATGAAGAGTGAACCAACGAATCTAGTCTAAACTGACCAAAATTGCTAAGGTGAGTGCGTTTAACTGTAGCCTACGTTCGATATGTGTGAATTATTAAGGCGATAGGCCAAGTTTATGTAAAAATGGTCGAAGTGCCGAATGCATGTTCTGAAAGGCTTTATGCCGAGAAAATTGCGCTTAAGGCCTAACTGTTAAGGAGTTGGCCGAAATATTCAATGTTTTACAGGCTATTATGGTGGTCGATCTGGGCAACCCAAATGATCATACAACCTAGTGAAATTCTGTTAAGTTAAATTGAATGTTCTATTAAAGGAAATTATTTGTTTTTGTGGCTAAGTGTGCGGATTAAAACTGTGCTCTCTAAGCAAGTTTTTGTTCTTATGCCTCCTTTGTGGTTGCATGAAACTCTGAGAAATAAGCAGCTTGCGGGATCAAGGAAAATTGAAGGAAGGATGGTTATGTTAAGTTTGTTTGGGTTGATTGACTTAGGAGTTTTAATGAAAATATAATAGCTAATATAGCAAAATGGTTTTTTTGTCAAGAACTCATTGATGATTTATCAATGATAATATCTTGTTTATGTTAAAGGCTTGAAATATGCATGAAAAACGACTACGAATAGAAAGAACTTTGAAAATTTGGTCTAATCCAGCCAGTTTAGATGAAATTCGGGTCTGGTTAATGTACAAACCCTATCCCAAAACATAGCAAATATTAAATAGTAAACCCATACTTAAGGGTCTTTGATCTTTTGATAGAAACTATTGGTTTGTAGAATACCCAACTAATAGAAGATTTGTTCTGACGAGAAGACATATATTTAGGTTGTGGCCTTCTTGAGTCGAGAACATCTTCTTAATCTTCTCGAACGCCGCAGTGTTTGCATCAGCGTTAACTGCAGTGACGTTCGTTGGCGGAGTCTGCTCAACTTTTTCGTGCGGTGGAAGACCGCCACGAGCTGGTTGGTTGTTTTGAATTTCAGTAGTCATGCCTGAACTCATGGTTTGACGTAAAAGAAATCTCTTGCCCCCTCCTTCTAGAGCGAAACTGTGGGAACCGAGATTCGCACTGTCGATTTCCGTTAATTACGGAAAATCAGGGAGAACTCTAACTTTCTAGAGATCCCGGATTTCTGTGAGTCAAACACGAACAAAATCAGAGTACGAAAGGTAAATAATAAATGTACGATTTTAAGAACACAAAATAGGGCAAAAGAGGTTTCTTATTCCGAATCTTTGTATGAGCGTGATACAACAGGTGATAAGCCTCGGCTACGTGAGATGTTGGCGAGTTCCGTAGTACGAAAACCTAAGACTAGTAAACCTAATCGAGTCGCAGCTCGCTAACAAAATCAGAATAACAGTCTAAAGCCTTAAGTATTTCTGGTGCGGAGAGAGTTGAACGTGTCCTGAACTATCTCTTGATCTCTCTTATATAGACTTCAGAATTACTCCATCTTCCTTTTCCGTCTTCCGTTACTCTGCGGAAATCTTCTTTTTCTTGATGGATTCTTCTGCGGAAATCTTTCTTTTCAGGATTTCTTCCATTTCTCTCTGGCTTGCAAGACAAGCTTCGACCGTCATTACGTTTGGGATCGTTTCCCGTCTGGAATCTTAAGTGGGTTGTAGTCGTGTTTTAGGCTTCGTTGGGCCGTTTTACTGTTTAGGCGATTTTTACGATTCTTGTCGAGAAAACGAACTTTCGCGCACAACACGATCGATACCTTTGCGAAAAGGTCGTAAATAGGATGACATCAGCGTTTAAGTTGACCGCTATCATTTTACATGTCTGGTTAATACGAAACGATTTCACGATTCTTTTGCGAGTCGTAGAAAGTCAGCGCATGAAAGGAACGAATTTTACGATTTTCATTGTAAAACTTTAACGGAGACTCAAAACGATACGAAACGAGAGACGATTCATTCAGAGTGATACGAAGAATATGTCTAATTTATCTCGCCAAAATAGCGCACGGAGACGATTCAACCGCATGGAGAGCAAGAAAACCAGTTGAGCAAAGATAAAAGACATGATGGTCTTATCACTTTAAATAGCGAGGTGGATGAGGAATTAAGGCATTCTGATTTCAGAATCATGATTCTCAGCTATCTCCCCCGCCGTTAAGTCTGCCCTGTATCATGAAATCTCATCCAAGCCTTGCTGTAATCTTGGGATGGCGAGAAAATAACGATTCCACCAAAGGAAAATTTCCATTGATGGAATGGGGGAAAAATGTGAGAGTACAAATTGACTCGGGTCAATTTGTTGGGCTCGTGTTGGTTTCACTTGGGTTTAAGTCTCAACCGCGGAGCCCATAGGATGAAAAAGGAGAATTGACCGGCGTTTGGACCAGGAAGAAAGGCGGGTTGAAACCCGAGCCTCAACGAGGGCCAAGGAAAAGAGAATGGGCCGTGAAGGGTGGTAAAAAGCCCAAGACCGAGCCTGAGAGGAGACCATGAAAGTTGACCATAAATTATTGTTATTAGGGAGAATTTGAACGAATGAACGACAAATCGAGGGCACTAAATGCGCATTGAATAGAGAAGATGCTTTAAGGGATCGCATGGAGAGCCCTATAAAAGATCACCAGGGGGGTCTGGGAAAAGGACCGGAGACTTTCTGCAAACTTATACATTCTTGAGAAAAACTTGTAAACACCTAGGAGAATATTGTAATCAAGATTATTTTCTAATAAGATCAAACACTTTCATTCTTCTTATTTCATATATTTCGATTCAATTTAGTGTGGTTATATAGATCAAAACTGAAAACTATAAACTCTTTATAGATCTTTTGAAATAAGTAAACACAAAAAACTCTTTAGGAAGTTATGTACTTATGAAAGTGACACTATACTTATTTATAGAAAAAAACCAAAACTACACCATTTTGAGTTTCAAATTTGTAATTTAATATGTGGTTAAAGATGAACATTAAAAAACGCATTCTATATTGATTTTGAAAAAACAATAAGTGTCATAACTTTTAACATAAGTCTAATATTTACACTATTTGATTAAAAAATATGTTACCTTTTCAAAAAGAAAAATAAATTATAAGATATACTAAAACAATTGTATGTGTTTGTATATAATCGGTTTAAAAATATTCCTACGAATATGATAAAATATTTGGTAAATATGTGTTTTTTCTTTGGAGTAGTTGCGAATATGTGTTTATCTCCACGAATCTATATACATAAACCAAAATTTAATCTTTAATATTAATAAATGAATATAGGTGTATCTTAATGATCTAGATAATTAAATGATAAATCCAAAAGTACAAATATAAGTAAATAAATATAAATTTAAACACTGTAACCAAAATGATTCAATCAATTATTTCGATGTAAAATGTTGATTAGTATTTAGGTAGAATAAATATAAATTTTTAAATTATAATAGTAACTTGTGATGAATTGAATTTCAAAATCAGAACATTTAAATAAAATAACAAAGTGTTTGGATAGTAAAGAGAACCAAAAAAAAATATATCGGTTTATTCCAACTAAAAATTTAGATGGTGTATTAAAAACTCACATAACATGTCTGGTATAAAATGATTGCTTGGATTCTCAAAAACGATCTGGTGAACCGACTTATTCCAATAAGTCACCTTCAAAACCTAATAAAAAATTAAAATAAAGATCTACAATTTAGGTTCAACCTATTAATTAAAATATAAATCGGATAAATTAACGAAAAAATATAAGGTGATATAAATTACCTTTCTGATTCATATGTCTTCTTTAACATCATTCTCCTAAATTCTGGAAAACTTCTTTGAAAACCACATTCATAGTTCTCGTTTGTGGTTTGCCATCTTTGTCCACGATCAAAATCTTTAAACCTTTTTTAGAAGTCACCCTAGATAAAGCAATATATAACTGTCCATGAGAGAAAACTGGTCTAGGAAGGAAAAGTCCAACTTCCTTTAGTGACTGGCCTTGACTTTTATTTATAGTCATGGCGAATGCAACAAACAATGGAAATTTTCTTAGACGCATCTTAAATGGCAACCTAGCATCAGTTGGTGTTATAGCAACTTTAAGAATTAAAACATGATGACCAACCTTGTCTACATTTATGACCATAGCCTCTAAAACGTGATTAGCCATTTGAGTTATTTGTAACCTAGTCCTATTGTATGATTGTATGAACCCCTTTTAGGATCAATATTTCTTAGTAACATCACCGAAGCCCCTATCTTGAGACGGAGAATATGTCGCGGCAATCCAGGAAAATTAATATTGTTTAGAAAATCAGGAGTAAAGGCAAGATTCTTGATTGCTTTCATGTCCACAGGATCTATACTATAAGGGTTTAAATAGATCATTTCCGCACTTGAAACAAAAATCATCGATTACATATATATATACTTTTATTCCAATAAATCGTATAATTATCTTATGTTTTCTATCCGTAAAAATTTAGTATTAATCTTACCTTCCATTTTTCAAGCATTAAATCATTGATCATACCCACATCGTCATTCGTAGGACATAGTATAGCTATTTCTTGGAAGAACTTTAGATCTTTATGCTCTTGAAATACTTTAGGATCTCCATAAATTTCTTTGCTTATTACTTCCATAGGATCGCATGCTTTGGTAATAAGAAACTTTGTTGGTATATCAATAATAGCTTCTCCATCCTTAGGTTCTGATAGCTTCCAATCACCAACATCTAGTAGCAATTAAAAACTCTTCGATTTCCTTTGCTTCCTCAATACTAAAATCTTTATTCATAAGGCGCATATTTCTTGTTAGCTTCAAAACTTTGTAATGTTTCCATAAGTGCGAAGCATTTAGCAAAGACAGGACAATCTCACTCCTTCCAGCACTTGGTATAACAGAAATAACTTCTCCTCCAAAAGCAACTACTTTCCCACTGAAAGGCTTGTTGTATGTATTACCTATGATATCTGAAAAACTCCTATATAGAGTTTCAAAACAATGCTTACTCATCATAGGCGTTTCATCCCAAATTATAAGTGACGCCTCTTTAACCAGATTGGCCATATCTGATCCGGGCTTCGTCCTACACATTGTAAACTCATAGCAATTTAGAGGAATTCCAAATCTTGAATGGGAAGTTCGTCCACCTTCCAATAAAAGAGCGGCAATACCACTCAAAGCTACATTAAGGACAATAGATCCTTTACACCTGATAGCCGCAGAAAGAGTCTTACACATGAATGTTTTACCAATACCTCTGAAACCATAAACAAAGAAAACATCTCCCTTTTTATTCGTAACGAATTCAATGATCTCATCATATACCAATTTCTGTTTAGACGTCATCAATGCAATTCATTCTATATGCTTGGCTCTCATATAGTCACGATCGTAGCTAGTTTCATCAACAATGAGTCTATTGGAAGCATCTCTACCTATTTTAGATTGTTTCGGCATAGTTTTAAAATATTGAAGACTGCTTCCATTGCGTAACAACAATTCATTAATCTCTAGTAGAGCATAGTTTCTTTTTTCCTTGTTCCTCAATTTGAGATCTTCAACAAAACGATACATCAAAATTAAAACACGTTTTAACAAACACACAAACCTAACGAATTAAACTTACTTTGGTTCTTCCATTCCTTTTTTTCAGATGCTCAATGTCTTCAGTTAAATATTCCCACATTTTTCCCACACTTCCTCAGGATTTAGTAATGAGGCAGACAAAACATCATAGCAAACAAATTTCTTAGCATGTCACCAAAACACCAAAAACTTGCAAAGATAATACTAACAATATAAATCTGGTCGTCATCAAGGATACCACGTGCAAAACATGCTTATTTATAAGTAGGATAAACTATGTCATTATTGTTCTCAACTCTTCCAAACCTTCTTGGACCTTTCACTATGTTCAAAAGTATTCTCATATA
>OVAV01000707.1:0-16335 GCA_900406375.1 Iberis amara | reverse complement strand
TAGAAAATCAATCTATTTGGGACGGAGGGAGTATGTTTTACTCTCTTATGAAACTTTAAATTTTCTTATGTTGTTTAAACTTAATATATACTCTTAACTATTTTAATTTTATTTTATTTTGGAAATAAAAAAATAAATAAACTATGGCTTGCAAAAATTATTTTTTTAGGATCATTTTATCACATGTCACAAACAAATATATTTTAATATATATATCGTATGACATTTAGTGAAATTATAAAATTAGTTATATGAAGACTTTTGACGAGCACTATAACAAAATACATATATTACATCATTCTAGAAACCATAACATATATCTACTTATTTTATCAAACTTTATACAAATATTACATCATATAAAAAATATTTTTAAGAAAACACAAAAGCAATCATTTCAAAAAGTTATTAAGTTAACAAAAATTTTAAAACATCGAACAAAAAATATACATATTATTAAGTTAACAAAAATTTTAAGATGTTACAAAGTTTAACATCTTTACTATTAAAAGTAATTGTTTTGTGACAAAAATTAAAATTAAAACCTTCTTAGTCATTCAAAATTTAAATAACAAATAAAACTAATTCATACAAATATTATGACATAATATATCAAACTATATGTGACAAAATAAAAAAAATCAAACTATACACTTAAATAACAATCGTAAATTATAAATATATAAATTATTATTTTTTAAAAAATTAATATCCCGCGCATAGCGCGGGTTAGAACCAAGTTAGTTTTAATGCGATGAAACTAAAAACCTTTGGAAAATGCAGCCAACTATTAGTCATCCATCTTGTTTTTTTGGTAAGTCATATAGGAGTCTTAGTTTATTAAAAAATCAAAAAATAAAACAATTACGCCATAATCCTACGCAATCGAGAAATACCTCGTCTATCATCACTCAAAATCGCCTCTAACACATCAGGCACACTCGAAAACATATGAATTCCAAAACTTAAAGAGAATGCAAGGTTAGCCAAACCGTTAGCAAGACTATTAGCTTCTCTATAAATATGGGACACTCGGACATTCCAGTCCTTCACGATGAAACCTTGGCACAAACGTACCAGGAAATATAGTGGATAAAAACACCATCTTGTAAAAAATCGACAACCAATTCCAAATCAACCTCTAACTCTACCTGCCGAAAACCATGATCCCAAGCAATAAAAAGACCATAGTAAACACCCCATAATTCTGCAAGAAGGGTTGTGCATATCCCAATGTTGAGAGTAAATCCTCCACACGAATCACCCGCATTGTTTCTTAGAACTCCACCAGCTGAAGCCCTCCCCGGATTACCTCGCGAGGCACCATCAGTGTTCAGCTTGATCCATTCAGCTCCAGACCGGTTCCAAGCTATATTTCTTTCAACTTGCGCCTGCCTCCTTATCCCTTGTCCGAGTAATGCTGCATTACTCTTCGTTACCTCTTTGGCAAGCTCGCATAGGAATCTCACACAATCCCTCCACATTCTATTCATCCCGAACACATTAGCGCATCTCCATTTCCATCCCCACCCAATTTCCATACCAAATATACATATCCAAGAGTACTCTGTATTCACTGTTGTATCTCCAAGATTTGTGAATAAACCATTCTAAAATCATTGAGGCAAAGAAACTACTTTGCTTGTGAGATGGGACCAGTCTTGTCCAAATTCCTTTCATGGCAGGACAGTCTCGAAATATATGAATTATAGATTCATTATTGCTCTTACATACCTAACACATCGCCAACGCACTCAGGTGTCTACGAAATTGCTCCATAATTGTCATAATCGCTTGGTTTGATGTCAGCCAGAGAAACATTTGCGTTCGTTTTGGAACATGAGCTCGCCAAACTGCTTCAAACAATAGACTAGAGTCTTGTATGTCATCACGATGTTGGGAGACAAAATCATAGGTTGATTTTAATGTGAATTTTCCATATGTCCGACCCCTCAGGCTAAGCAATCTTTTGCGCCTGTCACCATATCAAGAACCACATCAGCTATCCTTAATACAACAGATTCTAGTACATATTGTTGTATATCTTCCATTCTCCATCCCCTGTCTTGTTTCCACATCTCACTCATTTTGGTATGTAATAACGCATTAGGGATCAGGGCATTAATCTACTCAGCGAGAAGACGCTACCCTAGCCACTTATCTAACCAAAAGAATGTATATTGTCCATCACCTATAGCATATCTAACACCCGGAAGCAGCACCTCATGGATATTCTTCACAACACTCCGCCACGTTGAAGACCACAAAGCTTTCGGTGTAAGCCACTGGAGATTATGAATCTCACCAGTCTTATACTTATGCTTTAAGACTCTAGCCCACAAGCTAGTATTCTCATGTAAGAGATGCCACCCAACTTTCGCTAGTGGAGCCTTATTCATATTAGATGATTTTCGAATGCCCAAACCACCGTCTCGTTTAGGTGAGCAAACTCGATCCCATGCAACTAGGTGTTGTTTCTTATGTTCATTATGAATTCCCCATATTAATTTCATTGCACATCTATCCAAAGTCTCAAGAGTACTTGTAGGAAGCGCTATAGTACTCATAGAATGGACCAGTATAGCTGAGAGTATAGTTTTTGTCAATGTGACTCTCTCTGCAAATGATAAGAAACGCCCCTTTCATCCTGATAATCTAGAGAATATCTTCTCTGTAATACCACTAAAAGTCTCCTTATTCACACGCTTATGTAGCACGGGCATGCTTAAGTATTTTCCGAGATTGAAAGTCGGTTTGATACCACACATATCACTAATACGTTGAATGTCTTCTCTTGATACATTGTCAGAGAAATAGATATTTGACTTCTCAAGACTCGCCTTTTGTTCAGAGGTTGTACAAAATTTCTCCAATAAGTTTCTCACAACTTGAACCTGCGATATAGATGCTTCGGCAAATAGTATCAAATCATCCGCGAAACATATATGCGACAGCTTCAGTCCACCTCACAATAAAGAAAAGGGCTTCCACTCCTTCATATTAATCGATTTCTAAATTAAGTGACATAATCGTTCCATACAAAGCACAAATAAGTATGGTGATAAAGATTGCCTTGACGAATCCCTCGAGACAATTGGAAGCGGTTTGTGAGCTCGCCATTAATTAAAAGACTCATTGCCGATTTCGCAACACGTGTCATGATCCATTCTACACAACGCTCGGGTAAATTAGATGCTTTTAACGTGTTCTAGAAAATCCCATCTATACGGTCGTAGGGTTTCTCAAGATCAAGCTTCAATAACATCCAGCCCTTGCTACTCTTCTTTCGAAGCATTGAATGAACCGCCTCTTGCACAATTACAATATTATCCGCACTTAATCGACCGAGTATGAAACTAGATTGTGCAGGCCCAATCAATTTTGAAATAACTGGTTTAAACTTCAGAACCATCATCTTCGTGATAATCTTAAACAGGACATTGCAGAGACTTGTAGGCTGATACTGCATGATCCTCTCTGGTTTCTCTACTTTAGCTATCAATACTACTAGCGCATCATTTAGCTTGGCTGACAATATCTCTGCTTCGAAGAAGTTGAACACGAACCGCTCAACAGAAGCACCCACTACTCCCCAACAATCTTGGTAGAAGGCTGGTTGATATCCATCGGGGCCTGGTGCTTTATACTCACCCATGGTGCGCATGGCCTTCTCTACATCTACGACCACAAAATGCGACTCCAACCCGGCTCTCTCTTCAGCTATTAACGCGGGAAATCCCTCATGAGGCAGCCTATCGACAAATTCCTCTACATCAACGAGAGAGTATAACTTCTTATAGTAGTCCACGGCTAGCTTATTTATATCCTGCTTGCTTGAAAACCATACACCCTCTTCATTCTTAAGCATATTTATTCGGTTCCTCCGTCTCTGAATAATTGTGGACGTATGGAAGTATTTCGTGTTTCCGTCACCTAGATCTATCCACTTTTCCCTAGACTTCTGAAACCACAAGATATCTTCTTGAGCTACGACCGAATCAAGCTCCCTCAATACTTGTTCTTCCCTTCGTAATAGAGCGTATGTTTGTGTAGAGTCTAGATTTTTTTGGATACGAACCAACTCCTTCTCAAGTTTTTCCTTCTTCAACCCGATTACTCCAAACACCTCTTTATTCCAACGACTAAGACTCTTCTGTAACACAACAAGAGCACCATTCGTCCGTATGTCACCTTTCCATGATACTTGAAGCATATCTTAAAAAGATGGGTGTAATAGCCATGCAGCCTCGAAAAAGGGCGCATCTTCGGATTACGTTCAACTAATGGGAATAGCTGCACATATAGAGGAGCATGGTCCAAAGCTAAGAAAGGTAGATGTCTAACCGAGGCATCTTGCCACTTCAACCTCGTTTGAGCACAACAAACAACTCGATCTAGCCTCTTTGCTACAAAATTCCTCTCTTCCCTTCATCTACGCCATGTATAACAGTTTCCTACAAAGCCCATATATATGAGTTGTAATCTGCTAACACATTACCCAAACTCCACAAAATCTGTTGAGAGGATACCATTACCCCCGATTATCTCATCCAATCTAATTATCGTGTTGAAATCTCCACCGACCATCAACGGTTCATTCACTCTTTGAATTGCTTCAGAAAGGTTCCCCACGTCGATCGTCTCCTGCTGGCCGAAGGAGGAGCATATACGACAAATATGTTAAGAATCTCGGGTGATCTGAGGACTGTTTGATCACTATATCTCCCATCACATCTCGCCATAATAACCAAATTCCTCCACTTTGACCAACCGCGTCCACTTTTGTGGAATTGGCAAAGCCCAACCCGCGACAAATTTGTCTCGCACTATCTCCGCTTGCATGAGTCTCGAACAAAGCCAAAACGTTTGTATTGTACCTCTTCAACATATATCTAATGAACCTTCGAAAGTTGGATTGATTGGCCCCCGGTAGTTCCATAGTAAGCAATTCATTATCATAGTTATAATGAAAACTAGAACAACCGCGGAAAACCATCATTGGTCCACCACCGTCACCTCTCCCTTCCCGTATTCCACCATCTTTGCACAATTATCACCAACTATGGTCCCATGCTCTTGATCTTGAGGTTTGTGAATAACCATGGCTGATTTCCCTTCAGTATCACTAACCAGAAAGACTCCTCCAAGTCTACAAACCTCCTCACGATCCCCTCTTAATCTCTTTCCATTCAAGGCTCGTTCCTGCTCCCCCTTTGTTATACCGACCACCAACCCTCTTGTCGGTTTATTATTCTTAACGTTCTTTGTACCAATAATAGACGTAGTAGCTAGCTTAATATTATTTCTCCGCCGATCACTAGTTTCTTCTCCTGGTTTAGCAACATCTTTCACCCCTTGTGCTACAAACGTTAGGGTTTTGGCCTGGACACTATGTTGATTGTTGTTTAATGAATTTTCAACGTTACGGTTCTCTCTATCTCCACTCCTACGATTTTCACCAATGCTCATCTTCTTTGATTATAAATCTTCTGCCAGTCTATTAAAACTATTGGAAATCAGGACAACACGAACACCACCTGTCTCTGATATCTCTTTACGTAGAGTACCCATCATGTCACTCTCGCGTAAGACTTCTGATGGGACCTCGCTTCTCATATCATTCCCTCGGCGCCCTCCTTTCCTGACAACAGTAAAACCTTCTTCCCCTGGTGGCTCCACATCACCCCTAGCCTTCACCATCCCCACCACGGGCTCACTTGTACTCTTCTCCACCACCGCTCGTGGGCATGAATGCACCAAATGGTCGAACAAACCACAAGATGATAATATGTTAGAGGGCCCCTCATAAGCTACTAAGTATCTCTCCCCATTAATTAGAACCGTTACTTTTAAAGGTCGACGCAAGGTCACTTCCACACATACCCTAGCGAACTGAGCTCGTTCAAAATTTAGGGTTGTGAGATCAACCCTAATCGGCTTCTCCAATCCTTGAGCAATTCCCACTAGAATATCCTTGTGATAGAAGTTTAATGGAACATTCGACAGGCGAACCCAAACAGGAGTGGTCACAATCTCAACTCTAAGAGGATCGAAATCTGGAGCCCAAGCTTTCACCATTAAATAACTCCCAAACGTCTTCCATGGACCTCCTGATAGTGTTGCAAAGTACTCCTCTTCTCTTTCAAATCTAACCATGAAAAAATGACGTGGTAGATCAATAACATGCATGCCTCCTTGTGTTCTTCACAACTCTCTTAACTTCATGTTCATCATTGGTATAGATATCGCCCTACTCAACACTTTCACGATCATACACCGCTTCCACAACCCGTTCATCACTTGAAGCACCTCATCTCCTATAATGATCGATGGCTCGCCATCTCATTAAGCTCTTGGGATTCAACCTACCCCACCGTTCGAATCTGCCACACGTTTCGCCCACGTCATCGAGATCTCCGGAGGGTCCCGAGGCGATTGGTCTCTCTCCCCACTGTCAATCATCATAGCATCTTCATCCTTTTTTCACCATCGCTATCGCTTCCTGGAGTCCTCATAACCCTAGTCGTTGTCCAATCCACTGAAGTTTTCTAGTTTAAAAATGCATAAAATTTTAATTTTAATTGTTTTTGAGAAGTATAAGATATTTGATCAATAAATGTTTAATACCATTAGGTTGGATAAATATGATGAGTCAACTGGCATTAGAATGGATGATAGATAAAAAAAATATATATATATATATATATATATATATATATATATCTTCGAACTTAGTTTATGTTAATAATCTCTTTATTACTGCTTTAATTATATAAGTATATCAGTATATATTAACAAATGAATATTGACTTCTATACAAATTATAACATAGATATTAATAACATATATATTTTTATGAATATGTAACCGAAAGTTCAGAAAATGCAATAATTCTACCACAAAATTTATTCACAATAGATAGTTAAAATCACGAAAAAATTCGAGTTAATTTTTCTGAAATTTTCAACTCACAGCGAACAACCTTTAACCTTTCATATTTAAATCAAAACGCCATGAACTATTAAAAAAAGACACTATGAATTTTAAATTTAGCCATTAAAATCACATACTTTATATTAGTTAAGTTATTCTAATCTAGAAAATCAACGTTTATGATGAATTTTATAATGATGCATTTTGAAAATGTATGTTGATAAATGATAAATATTATAAGACGTGGCAGTATCACATGCAATTTTGCTTGTATGGTAACTTACTCATCTAATATGTCAGCTTATATAACTGCCACATCAAAAGAGTTTATCACTAATTAACGTTTGTTTAACACCAAAACTGATTTTTATCCCTTTCTAAGAAATTCAAGTATGCATATTTTAATAAATAAATGTACGGATACTAAAATGCACTTATAAAAATTGGTTATATCACTTAACGCATTTGCTATAGCTTTTGACATAAATTATAAGACATAAACCCCGAACAATATGAATGATCTTTTTAAAAGAAAGTCAACAGAAACTTATATTCAATTGCTTCGTTGGAGGATGTACGCCTACTATCTCTCGGTCACACTTTTCCGTTTAGGGTTTCTTCCTAACCAAGATTTCATGGCCGCCACCTCCGTCAGGGAATTAAACAAAAGTTATATCAATTTGGATCGTTTTATATGTCTGATTTAACAACTAACTAAAGCTGACAATCATTCACATAATCAAAGCAGAAAATTCAAAACATCTAACTAATGAAAATTAGAATAAAAACCGTCTTTTATGTATGGAGAGCACCAAGACATAGATTCAACTACTGTTTTAGTATACGAGTACATGATTGAAATAAAATTGCTAAGGAAAACTCATTTCAGTAGCAAAACCAAGCATGAGAATCACTCACGCCTTTATAGCATCGGCTCTAGGTTTCCATAGCCCTAGCCTGTATTTGTGGCTATATTTCAGTATCAGTTTCCTCTGCAGAACAAGAATATAAAGTTGTCAAAATGATCATCATCGAGTAAAATTTTGACACAGATCCAAACACATGATGGCGTTGTTTACCAAACCTATCAACAGAGTGACAAGCTAAACTTAAGTTCCAGGACCAGTTAATAGAACTATAGGTAAATAAATCTTCAAGTATTCAAACTTTTTACTTCTTTTCTTCTTGACTTTACTTCACTAATTATGGCAGATTATTTCATCCCTAACATGTCCATAACCTCTTAAGAACCTAAGAGGTAATTATAACCGAAAGTTCTATTGAAGTCTGTGCAACAAATATCAATATATCAGAAATGAGCTTTGATACTTACATGGTTGCAAGGGATGCCAAATTTCTTGAGTCTGAGTGTTCGTGTCACGAGAAGTTTGGAAAGATCACCTATCTCATTTTCAAGCTTGGCAATGTGGGTCTCAACTCCTCCACCAATCCCACTCAAGAACTCAGGAATTCCAACCTTCACTGCAATATCATCACAGAGACCCATTCAAAATTAACACAGTGACTTGTATTTATCTATGCACTATACATCCCAAATACTTGCAAACTAGAATGAAAGTACTCAGCATAGAATTTTTACTTTTCATTATGCGGGCCATTTAATCAAATATGTAGTAACAAACAGAAGAAAAGAAAGCCCTAAAATTTCAGATTCACTGATGAAACCAATTAAAACCCACTAACTCTTCAAACTCCACCTATTAACTCTCCTAGTAATCTAAGCCGAAGGTCATTCATGAGCCTCCACATCAATAAATTTTCCGAGATACCTAAGGCAACTAATCCGCCAATACACGCAAATTTGATATCGGCAGTGCTCCGAAGCAAAATCGGGAAAAAGAAAAGATATAGAAACGGTTACCGGCATAAGGCGCGGATTTGGAATAGAATCTAGGGATATTTAGATTCGAAGACGGTTGCGTTGTCCGTAGGACGGATCTCGCGCTCTGAATCAGTCGCAGCCACGCCATTATCGTAGCCTCTTCTTCTCGGTGAAACCTTGGGTTATTCAGATGGACTTCTTATGTACGACATCGTTTCTTAGTAAGTGGGGATAAGCCAACCTGCTAGATCTTTGGCCCATTAGCCCAAATCAAAATGCTATCACATTCTCATTATAATTATCCAAATTCGAGTAGTTTCCCGCCTACTCCCTTTAGAATCTGCAATTATGACAGTGATTGGTAAATGCTGTTAATTTATATTTTTTTGCTGTAGAAAGTTAGCTATATAAATTATTGTTGTAGCTTTTTTTTTTTTTGCTATAGGATTTTAGCTGTAGAAATCTTGGCTTTAGATTTTTCAAAATTAAATTTATGATTGGCAAATGTCTGTGTTGTAGACTTTTTCGTAGTAAAATAAAAACTATAATAAACATGACAAAGATAAATAAATAAATTAATAAATCGACACAAATAATACTACTAAAACGTGCAAGCATCGAATTTTCAATCTTGAAAGTGAAAATAATCATCTCTTATAAAGTTTATTAGTTCATAAGTTTTTGACATAATAAAAAATGATCACATTAAGCACGAGTATCCCATAAATTCATTGCAATCTCATCTCGTATACCTTCCATATACTCCTTCGAGCACGTCATTTCTTCTTCCACTACATCATCTTCATCATTCATTGTAGTTTGGTGATTACTTGTCGGCCTCCAATCCACATCAAAATCTAGATCTGGTATGTTTGATTTCCGTACAAAGTTATGCAATGCCATAGTTGCTACCACGAGCTTTCTTGTAGTGATAATGTTGTACCTTGCTCGATCTTGCATTATCCTCCATTTTCCTTTCCAAATGCCAAATGTTCTTTCAATGACACATCGAAGTGAAGAGTGACGACGATTAAACTTTTCTTTATAGTTACTAGGTGGTGGTTGATTTTGAAATTGATTCAGATGATACCTAGTCTGTATGTATGGACCAAGATACCCACGACGTAAACCACAGCCCGAATCAACTAGGTAATATTTACCTGTAGGTGGATGGNNATTTACCTGTAGGTGGATGGGGAAAATTCGGATCGCCTTCCCTAGCCAGAGCAAATACTTTAGCATCATGCGCAGACCCATGCACACCAACATATATGTACGTGAACAACAAATCCATATTGCACACTGCAAGAACATTCATACTGCATTTGCTTTTTCTGTTCCAGTATCATTGTTAATCTCTTCCTCTGACCACAACAGGCACATATGTCCCATCCATTGCACCAACAAAACCCTTAAAGTACGGCCAATAACGTTTATCATATTGTAACTTTGGATGAACTTGACTTAAATTTGTAGAATCTGGTCTGAAAGTGTCAATTGCCAAAAGCTCCATGATATTGAGAACCTCATGAAATTTTCTAGAAATGGTCTCCTGCGAGTGTCCAAACATTCTCATGATGCTTCGCTGAGTGGTATTGTGACCACATATGTAGAGAAATATTGCTACACTCTCTTTCACGTCTATGTTTTGAGATGACTTCATCTTGTATTTCTTTTCTATGATGTCACAAATATCAAGAAATACCATCGGACACATTCTAAGTAGAAAATGACATTGTTTTGGATGACCATGTATTAGCTCATGTATGAATTGACGACCTCTGTATGGATGTGCACACAAGGGTTGCCTAACCATATTAGTTGATTTGTACTCATCTATTAATTGAGTTTCATTTTCATCGTCATCTGCTATCATGTCCCAAAACAATAGAGCTATCTGTATATAAAAAATAAACATAATCATTAAAATATAATGCACTGTAAGATATAAAAAATAAAAAATAAAAATTATTATTCATAATGGTTGAGATTTGGTTCATCGTATTAAGACCTAAACTCACTTTATATAAATAATTTAGTTATTATTAAGGAGAAAATTCCAAGTTACATAATAAATTTAATTAAAAAAAACTATTTGAAAACACACTCCATAGAAAACCATTAATAATCCAATCTATTTTCTACGATTATTCATTATGTTTACGACCCATAATTTGCTCCAAATAAAGAAGAGCAAACTTGTTTTTTGGAATCCCAATAAACCATCTACGGGAAATTTCATTAGTGGAAAGGAGATTAGTAGCATCCCAATCGAATGATGTGCCGAACTCAGTCTTTGGAATTTGGTGAAGCCGTCATCCATCCACAGTTATATCAGATGTCATAGCAGATGACATTTCAGATGCTGCCATTTTAATTGCATTTGATCTTTCATTTAAGGCTTTTGATAGATTAGATTTGTTATCATGGTTTGATGTACTATGTTTACGTTTATTTCGTGGATCTAGATGCGCCCGTTCATCAGAAGGCGGATGGATGTTGTTGGTTGTTGACTCTAAGTTTGGACTTGGTTCGTCTGATGAAGTAGTAAATATCACATCTGGATCTTCACTAGGAAATGGTTCATTCATATCAAATTGTATTCCAGAATCATATCCATGTTGAGGACGATATACATCAGGACGATTGCCATCTTCAACTCCAATACGACTTCCGCTAAACAGTTTATCCAATAAATCTTCATTTGCTAATGCTTTTTTTACGAAATCATTTAGACACATCATTTTCCTAAATATCTTTAAATTATAAAATATTAGGTCGTCTTAATACCGAAAATCAAATGGAATTTCAATATTAAGAAAAATTGAATGACTTACTAGTATTCGATCATCCCACCATTCTTTTTCCATGCAGATCATTCCCGTGGATTAATTAACAATGACACCAGATATTTTGGAAAGCCGATTGTAACAATCGTACCAAGTTTCAAATTGTGAAGATGATTTACAAAAATTTTCCATGGTAAATCGAGTCCAGTAGTTTCTTTGAATTTTTCATCACGGTTAATTTTCCTTCTTTTGTCAAAGATTTGTCAATCCAATTTTCTTTATCAAGTTGAGCTAAAAACATCTCTATAAATATTGGAGATATTTCATCTGTCCACTTAATACTAATCTACGAAACAAAAATTTGCAATTTAATAATAACTTTAAATTTATTATTGAAAGAAAAATATTTACCTCTTTCTGAGAAACTCTAGTCACATCATTATTCGTTTCATTGTTCGCCATACCTAAAATATACAAATATGTGTTATAAACCTAAAATATACAAATATGGTCTCTCTCATCTTCTCTTTACAATTAACGATTTCAAAAGAGAAGTCTGATTTGCAATTAATGATTTCAAAATAATAAATTGACCATGAAACAACATGAATGAAAAATTGTCTCTTAACGATTTCAATGCAATTATGTGAAATAATTTTACGAAATTAATAAATTGACCAACGATTCTCTATGACACTCTACGAAATCAACAAAGTCAAAAGGTAACCAAAAATTTCAATGCAATTATTTAAAATAATTTACCAAGTAATGATTGCACCCAACGATTCTCTCCTCTGAGACTCTACGAAATCTGTTTTTTTTTTGCGTGCAAGGTTTTACTTTACCTTTTTTCTTTCTTTTCAATTTATATAAATTACTATCAGGGATTTTAGTTTTTTAAATTGTTATTTTTAAAAAACTTAAAAAAGTATAAAAAAAAATTGAAAGCCCAATTTTGGGGCTGTGACTTTTTAACTTTCTACAGCAAAAAAATAGTACAGACAAAAACTAAAAACTGTAGAAAAAAAAGCATGATTGGTTATGGTTTTGGGCTGTAGACAAAAAAGTAGTTGTAGAAAGATTGTACAGCCTCTACCAATCACCACCATAACTTTAAAGCGAATTAGGTTGGTACAAAGAAGCTCATTCTAACTTGTCAAAATATCCACGTATGAATAAAAGTTACCTTTAAACATCCACTTAAAAAACGCAACATGTCCATCAATTATATTTTTTTCTTTTACGACGTCCATCAATTATATAAATAATTAAAATAACTCATCTTCAAAATTAATTAATGATATTTGTTTTCAAGAAAAATACATAACGCTCTATTTCTTTTACGTTACTCAAATATTCTTTTATTACTTCGTTACTAAACAATGAATGATATATTATGCTAACTCAAATTCATTAACATATTAATCCTTTAGAATTCTAAGAGTCGCTATATATATCATGCCAACTCAAGTTTCTAAAACTATTACTTCATTTAAAATTCTAAAGACCGTCAAAAGTTCTGACACTATAAGGTCTCATTGTTTTGCCAAGTTGCTTGGTGTTTGAACAATCTCTATTTTCAAGTACATGTATATAGCGGGACAGATTGGTTGCAGTTGTGGCTTTTGTTTTTCTGTTGTAGAAATTTAGCTGTAGGTTTTGTTGCTGTAGTTTTAGATTTTGTTGCTGTGAGATTTTGGGCTACAAAATTTTAGCTGTAACATTTTAAAATGAAAGAATGATTGGACAACTTTGTGTTGTAGGTTATTTTTTATGTTTAATCATAAAAATTAACATTAGCGGAGAAAAGTAATAACAAAAAAAGTTAATCATGAAAAACTAGAATTTATTAGAGATATAAAAATAAGGGTAATTGCACTCAATATACATTATATATTCTATGATTAATTATATAACACCTAAGACTAGCTTCCCTCTCTCTCCATCCACAATATAATTTATCTTCACATATACCCTTTCTTTTTCTTTTGTTTTTTTGTCTATCGAGATATATTTTTTTTTGTTAGTTTCAACAACCTTTTTGCCTAATCTGATTTGTTTTTTTTGTGTGACTAATTTGGTTTTTTTTATTACGTATTTTTGGGGTCTAAAATTATGATTTATATTTTGAGATTTTAGGTTTATATTTTGGGATTTTGGGTTTATATTTTGGGGTTTTGAGTTTATATTTTGGGGTTTTGGGTTTCTATTTTGAGATTTTGGGTTTCTATTTTGGGGTTTTGGGTTTCCATTTTGGGGTTTTGGGTTTCTATTTTGGGGTTTTGGGTTTCTATTTTGGAGGTTTGGGGTTTTGGTGTTTCTATTTTGGGATTTTTGGTTTCTATTTTGGGTTTTAGAGTTTCTATTTTGGGGTTTAGAGTTTGTATACATAGGTTGTCCGACTATTATTTTCAGTAGTCCGACTATTCCTGGGTTTATATTTCATTAACTAAATTCAATATTCACTATTTACAAAATATAAATCTGTTTTAAATCATTTTAGTCACGTTAGATTCATAAAAAATTGTGTTTTTTAAGTACGTTTTTATGAATTGATTATTTGAATTAAAATGCTTAATCTATAAACAAGAATGAAAAGGTGAAACTAAAAAAAAAAAAGAAGAGAAAGAGATGAACTCACATGTGCGTGTCCTGCACACAAAGGGTATGAAGGAGATATGTGTGGTATATTAATCCAACTTTCTAATTATACAAGGTAATGGTTATTGACTTAATTTTCCATATATTGATGGTTATTGAGCAAATTAACCCTAAAAATAAACACATTACATTATTATATCTATACGATTTATATATATAACTTATTTTAATATGTCTATGAAAATATAAATTGTATTATATGTATATGTATATGTATAGACGTATTAATTTTAGATAATGCATTTATAAGAATGTATATATGATTGTGTACATGTTATATTTAAGTATGAACAAAAATAGTGATTATAATATACCTAACAATCTAATAAATTATATATATGTCCTCATAGAATACATGTCAGTGGTATCTTGTTGTTGGAATAAAACCACTTTTGCTACGTTATAAATTAAAGAATGTTTTCGGGAAAAAATACATGGAAAAATAAAAACAAATATATGGACAAAATAAATAGAGAAGGAAAGAGGAGAGAGGGAAAGCAAAAAGATAAATGATTTGAGAAAATTGGCTTTCTATAGCCAAAAGTAAATGAAATCGAGTATTTTGGTTGTGAGCAAAAATAAGAAATATACAGCTTGATTGGTTTCACTTTAGTGTTGTGGAAATATATATGGCTGTAGAGAGCTTCTACAACAGTAAGCAACGGTCTCCAGCGTTTCACTTTTTTTTTTTCATTTGTCAATACATTTTGGTTGTTGAAATCAGAAAGAGCATTGTTCTTATGGAACAATAATCATGATGAGAATTTACTAATGCATAACCGTAAAATTATTATTCCAATCATATCCCTTTCATCAAAGATAAACATTCAGAGTCATTGAAATCAAGTTGTTCATAATTTGACTCTCGACATGCTTAAGATATTTAATGACAATGATCAAGAGTTGTTCAAAAAATGTTTTGCTAAGTTATAAAAAATTGATTCAAAAGAAGCTGAAAATTAAGCAAAAGGCGAGGCAACATGACGATTGAAGAAATTGGGATGCAAAAGCAAAAGAGTTCATCGCAAGATTTATTAATTTTAGTTTTGTTTTGTATTATTGTCTCTATACATAAGATAATTTATATTTGTTTCTCTCTTTTGATTTTTCCCTATTGATTTTCTAAACTTTTTGAAAAAGTACTCACATTGGTTGTAAAGTTTTTTTTGTTGCAATACAGTTTCCCATCTCAACAAAAAATTGCGATTTTTTTGTTTCTATGCTAAACTTTGTAAAAAAGGTTTCATCTATAAGGTCATTTCTTTTTTATTTTTGTTCTTATCTATTTACGATCGTTGAAGCTTGAATCCATAATCTCATTTTTGTGGTTATGAACCAAATAGTATACATATTTTATGATATTTTACAATAAACTATCAAAATATTTTATGAGATATTATCTTATTAATTACGTAAAATTTAACAAAATTATTTAGAAAAACTCATGCGTAGCGTGGACTTATATCTAGTATATGTTAAAATTTATGAATATGAAGATTACTATTTTTTCAAAAAGCATTGCTAGCCCATACATCCTAGATGCTCTAGTCTAAATCATGATTTTTGTGCTTTTTAATGAATGAAAAAAAATTCTACACCTTTTTAGTAACAAAAAAGTAATAAAAAATGATTGGGCTTGCATGTTTTATGTCATGGGCCTGATCTGCCAAAAAGTGGGAATTATTGGTTATGTGATTTTTATGGATTTTGAAAATATGTGTTGTTCGTTTAATGATTTGTAAATACTAATTTTAAATCATGTGTAATTCAATTAATGATTTTTGAATTCTAATTGAAATTTAGTGTTATTCATTTAGTGATTTGTTATTGGCTTTTAAATCCACTTTATATTTTAATAGATTTGAAAAAAATTTTAAATTCAAAATACATAAAAAATAAATTCGAGAAAAAATCATGTTATTTCAAAATTCAATAACCTCAAAATCAATAATTTTCAACTTCTGATGGATTTGTAAATTCATTTAAAAAACCATGATCAAGAATACCCCGTATACGAAGTCATTACAATTTTATTAGGGACAATTTGATATATATATATATATATATATATACAATAAATTTTATATAATATTTGAAAAATACACCTAA
>OVAV01000706.1:0-16340 GCA_900406375.1 Iberis amara | reverse complement strand
ATAATAAGGTTCTGTTTTTTAATTGGTTGTGAACTATAAAAATTGCATAGAAATTTGAGAAGATCTTATATTTTAAAACAAAAAAAAAATCTCTATAAAGTCTTATATTTTGGAACAGAGGGAGTATCTTACATCTGATAGAGAATGGGGTTAAACACCACTATAACAAATGGTTTTAAAGAAAACGATAAAAAAATTCCAATGTATACATATATATCAATGATTTATCCTTATTTCATCACTAAGGATTTAGTACAACCTGACCGATGATACATATTAATAAGTTTATGCTTATAACCATAATATCCAATTAAATTCAACGATGAATTTCAATGGAAATTATTATTTCAGTTAAAATTAGTATAACTAAACTATTAAAATCTTACAAAACAATCACGTGTAGCACGAGTAAAACTCTAGTATATATAATAGCAAAGTTTTCTCACTATCTAAAGTATCGATCTAAACAATTTTAGCATTAAAATTTATTTAAATATTCATTTAATCACTCCTACTCATATTTATTGAGTTGTTTTTCTTTTAAAATAATATAAGCAAAAAAAGCAAAAACAAAAAGCAAACAAAAAGCAAAATATAAGTAAAATAAATGATAGTAAACTTGTACATGATATAATTAGTTTCATAAACACTAGAAAATTATAAATTTAATTAGATTAAAACATTAGTTCAATCATATATATATATATATATAATTAGGAAGTTTTCTCATCTTAAGGTGTGAATCTCATAATAAAACATTAAATGACTTAATTAATTCACGTTCTATTTTTTAATTTTTTAAAAATATGAAATGACTTAATTAAATCATATATTATTATTATATATACTTAAAAGAAAACTAGAATAATAAAATTAACATATTAAAAAATTAGGAACTTAGAAATATATGTGATAATCATTAGTTAAAACGTAATAGCGAAAAATTCGTATTAATATATGTAAATAAAATATCATTAAGAAGAATTATAACTAATTGTAAAAAAACTATTTAAACTTAAAAATATATTAAAATTAATATCTTATGAGAGCTTAGTACATAAATAAAATATAGTTAGTATAATCAAAATCAATTTCGTATAAGTATTATTAACTAAATATAAACAAATCCAATAATATGTTGAATGATTTCAATGACAGTAAATTTTTTATAAAAAAATATTTAATTGAAAATTAACTATTTTGGAAATTGTTTTTCAATAAGTGAACTACAATATATATGTGTTTCAACTAAATTTTTATTTATGTATTATAAGAAGTTAGAAATTATATTTCAGAAAACATATTACATTTGGAATAATAAAAGTGTTTTGTACATACATAATTAATAGTTCAAAATATTTTATTTAAAATGGAACATTTAAAGTTGCAACAACAATAACAATAAATTAATCAAAATAAAGATAAACGATGGTATATATTCCAAACATTATCAATAAATAAATAAAACGAAGTATATTAATATAAAGATTTAAGGAAATTGAAGATACGCAAATTTCATAATAATATATGAACAATTTTTTGATAAAGATTTATAAAATATGAGTATATTATACCTATTTTTTCTAAAATATGAATGGTGAATACTTAATGTAAATGAATGATAAATAGCGATACATGAATGATGACCTACTCATTACAACAAAAGTACACATTTTCAAAATTAATAAACATATAGTACCTTTTTTTGTTCACAAACATAGAGTACCTTATTACGAACTAAACAGCAAAAAATACCAATTCACTAAAAAAATTTAAAAGAATAGATGTTTCACAATTTTTTATGTCAAAGGATATTATCAATAACATTCATGTTAAGAGAGTTGAATTGTAATGGCATGGCAAGTTGATATTTACAATATTTGAATTTAAAAGTTTACTATAATGCACTATGAAATTTATTTTTTGGAAGTGGTTTGCACTTGGCGTAACTGTGAATGTCTGAAGATCACATATTTCCGAAAAGATTTAACAGCTTTTCAAGTTCAAGTTCCAATCCAATGCAAAACTTTTTAGAAAATGCGGAGACCTTTATTTTATGACATAGATTCGACAAGGATTTGCCTCTGTTTTGTAAAATTAACTTGATCATCGTGTGGTAGTTCATATGTCAAGGCTTGCTCAGTGGTCAGGTTCTATGATTTGCATGTGATTTACCTTTCCCACGTTTTTAACGCTGTGACTGCGACTTCGCAGATTACAATGTACATTAGCCTCCAAGCGAACTTATAAAAGAGTAAGAGAAAGAATAAAGAAAACAAAAGTAGTCCAATATATTGGATTTTCTATAGTTATACAGTAACTGTACAATTCTTCTTTCATCTTTGTAGAACGTATAATCTAGAGGAACCTAAATCCCTTAAAAGCTACAAAACTAAAGGTATCACAAGACAAAATAACCAAGAAAGCTTACCTTTATACGCGCCAAAACAAAACTGATACTTGCTTCTTACTGCATCAAGGCTACTGGTCTGATTAGGTTATAAATCGAAACAGGTTCTTCGTTATCACTGGAGACTGATGGCTCCGGGGCTGGATCACTGTTATCATCAGATTCATCCTCACTTGCGCCAAGGGTAATAAAGTCAAGGCCTTCCACTCCACAAACTTCACTGTCAGTAGGTCGTCGATCAACTACCATTGGCTCAGACTCGGATATACCATTGTAAAGTGAACCAAAGTAACGTCCACGGGCATTTTTCTGCGATTGTTGTTCGCTTGGTCTTTTCCTCTTTCTTCCTTTGCTTTGGTTCTTCGGGTGGTGGAGCTTGCATTTTGATCCTTGAGAGCACGATCCAGTGGCTTCAAAACCCGGGCAAGTGTAGGAATGCTTCTTTCGACACTGTTGCCATAATGTTGAGACAAACCGCAATCTTACTTCATCAAGTGTTTTACAAACGAATTGGGAGGGAGAAGTAAAAATAGGTGACATGAAGCCAGAAAGGGATCCTTTTTTCCTTATACTTCTTGTAGTATTACTTAATAAGTTAATATGCTACTCAAGTTATCAAAAGGGTTATGTAGATCGAGGTACTAAAAGAATCACTAGAAGTGCCTTAGGAAAGGTGCATATAATCAAAAAATGGATTCGCCAATTGAAAAGCGTGAAATATAATCTAAGTTGAATCCTTACCTCATCTCCGTCTGAACAGTAACCCTTTAAAAATCCATCACATATAGCGGCACTTGGGTTGACATGCACATGCCTATATGGACATGCCTCATTGTTGCATAGGCCTGCGTTATACGTATTAGTATTGTGCCTAATTACATTGAATTTCTCGTACAGCGGAAATTCTAACCTTGAAGAAAATAAGAACAATCTGGCATCCTTTCTGGAATGACCTGTGGAAGAATTAAGTTAACCAGTTAGAGAATTCTGGGGAGCGCAATTATGCAGAAATGGCTTGGTCGGACAACCTTGTGAGTCAATTTGCATTTTGTATTAGCACACAATCCATTCAAAAATTTGGTGCAAACTGCAATTTTTGAGGGGTCATGAACATAGGGACATTTTCCATCATCTTTGTTGCATTTCCCAAATCTTGTGAAAAACTGGCAGTACTTTTTTTTAGCCAAACGCAACCGGACATTGTGTAGGCTCCACCTGACCTTCTCATTTGCTAACGCGCGAGTTCGTTTCTTTGGATCTCTGACAAGCTGGTTTCCAGTTCCCACACGAACATATCTGCAAAAATGAACTCAAATGTTCAACTGAGGCTCCAAAATGTGGACTAAAATTAGACAAATTGCATCGGGAAACGGTTTGGTGGGAGATCTTTCATATCTTTCGAGATTCACTCTACATCCCCCTTGTAATTGTACACGCTCCCATAGCAATAACATATTACATACTCTTCATTGCCGATCACCAGTCTCTTTGGGATGAACGGTCTTTTTACACCTTTCCCGTTTTCTCGAGCTCCAGAGCATGGTGAATCAACATCTGATAAAGAATAATTACTCAGCTCAGCAAAAAAGTTACATGAGACCAAGACTCTAGTGCAAATAATGAAAAACTAACGGTTCCAAGTCTATAGAGTTCTCATATCAAATCAAAACACTTGTTGAGACCCTTCAACCACCTAGAGGGACTGACCAAAATCTTCACCAAATATTTATTCATACAATATGCAAAGAAACACCAGATATTTGACATCGGATCACTAAAATCCTATTTTTGATCGGATGTTTCAACCCTGCTTGACGTTTCTGTTTCCTAATCACATGAGCCCATATTCTTGCTTCTCTAAAATCCTATTTTGATTCGATCAAAAGAACAAGTCTTCTACTTGCACAGTCAATAAATTTGCTTCTCTAAAATCTTATTTTGTTCGGATCAACATAATCAGCAATCATATATGGTATATTCAATGCACATCTACAATACCAAAGACACTATAGCGTTAGCTTTATAATATACTACCAGATATTCTTTGAAGAGTTCGCCTTGAAGAGTCCATTCTATAGCGAAGGGAACCAAACCTGAAAATACGCTCCCCTAAAGAATAGAAGTTGATAAGAAAAACCATGAGGTTTGCTGAAATAGTCATATTGGCATCTCTTGAACCAGCAAGAAATAAAATTTAAGAGAAAACGAGTTAAAGCTTTGTAAGAACTGGCCAGGAGGTGACCTCCTTAAAAAGGAAATCGTCCAAATAACTGGCCATGGATACTTATCGTGGACTAACTTACTTGCCAGATAGTTTCTGCTTGTCTTTCTAGCATTAATTTGTGCAGAATGTTTTTCACATTCTTTCTTTGCAAATGCAGCCACAGCCAAGGTGGCTTCCTGTACAAATAGAGGGAAACAAATAGTTGCCTATACCACTTTGAATTGCACTCAAGAAGCATTTTTTTCCCACAGACAGGCTGAAGACACATCAGTGAAGAAACTAACCTCATTAGCTTTTCTCGAATCTCTCTCAATGGACTTCGACCATTTTAAATGAGACCCAGTAATACTTAATACCTTCGATTTTCTAAGTGAATACCCATTAGTTGATCTTGTGTACACTGTATGTCTCTTCCTCATCATCGACAACTTTGGGCTGCAGATTAGAATGCCCTCTCATCAAGTTTGCAAATACACAGAAAAAGAGTTGCAGCTCAAGAAATAGTACGTTAGATGCTAGATACCTGATGTTGGGTAAAGAACCATTACGAAAAGCGGACACTGAATTCACTAATCTTCTCCAGTATGTCACTCTTTTCCAAGGAACAAGTTGCGGTAAGATCCTCTGATAACGCATGTGATTTTTGGGCAATCTTGACTGTAGATCATTTTGTGTCCAAACTAAAGAAAATTTTGACTGCTTATATGGTCTAGTGACAGCTGCAAATCAGAAAGAGGACCAGTTAGTTCATTTTTCGCATCTGGATATGATTACAAATCGTAATAAAAGATGCAAGTAGAATACAGATGCTTCAGGAGGAAATCCACTGTTTAGGATCTCCAAAAGAAACATGCGTGTCAGAATTAACAGATGCTAAAGAGCACTGACAGATATTTACTTCGCTTTACATCATTACATACCAGAGTCGGAGAACGTTGAGGTAGAAGATCTTTCTGAAACCATAGTTGCAGCTGCTTGTGAATCTAATGCACTATCAGGTGACGGATTGACACGGCTCTCTGAATTCCTAACTAGCTGGTTTTTACTTCGCTTGAAGTAGCTATCAGAAGGAGGAATCTGTCTCTTACTTGCACAATGAATATCTGAAGCTGCAACCAACTGATTAGCCTTCCTTTTGACATATACCATTTTCTTCAAATTTGAATCATCCATATTAGGAAGATTTCTCTTCTGCTGGCAATCTGAAGCATAACCTGTCTGAATTAGAGTTTCTGATATCTTGAATGTATCCCCACCAGAGTGTAGACCATTAGCTTCTCCAGATGTAGGAGAATCCATAGTAGACTCAGGTGAACCAGAGGTTAGGTGATCCATGCTATAAGATAACACACATTTTCCTGACGGAATAGCAATGGCATTTGATACTTTGGAGGTGTTGCTGTCTAAGGGGGGCTTTGCCTGTATTCCAAGAGTGGGTAATTCTCCCGTTTTAACAAGAAAAGAAGTGTTACCTAAATCAACCATACTAGCTGATCCCATGCTTTTGTCTTCGATACGGTTTAACTGGATAGCAGTTGGAGGCAGTCCAAGGGCAACACCTGGAGAACCATACGAGGGTTGTCGAAGAAGACTATTCCCTTTACGTACGTAACTACTACTAGATTGGGCAGTCCCAATGGGAAATTCCTGCTGTGTAGACAAAGTTGACGACGAAGGCTTGGCAGCTACAAAAGGAGAGGTGGTAAAATCAGACTTTCGATGCCAAGTGTGATGCTTTGTAATATGAGTTTGAGGGTTAGCATCTTTCTTAGTGCCAGACACAAAAGGCAGGGAACGGGGATAACTTTTCTGAGAGTAATTGGATTGCTTTTTCCTCTTATCTATTTCATACCTAGAACTAAGAGCTGTCGCACATTGTCGCCCAGAGACTACATGATCTTTAATATCTGCATGTGCGAGTGATTTGGACAAACATTGACCTGAATCACCGAGAATTACAGTTCTAGAAACATTTTCATCGGATGACAATGCTTCACCATCATGTATATCAGTCTGCGCACTGTTTGGGGAGTACTTTTCTTGGGAGGCAACATCAGATGTTACATCAGTCAGCTTCTCTACTGTATCACCATTTAGCTTCTCACTTGATGAGCTAGACAGGGAATCACAAGGAATTGAATCACTTCTGAGAGTTCTGTTCTTAGAAGTACCACCGGAAGGCTTAAGTTTTGCTCTATTTTTACTAGTTTCATCAACCATAGTAGCGACATGAATTTCACTTTGTATCTTCCTGAAGTCCTGCCTTAGTGAGTTGGGTAAAGAATCACATGGAAACACTGAATCCCCACTCACAGCATCAATATCAGTTCCCTGAGTTCTGCTGTACTTAAAAGTTCCACCAGAAGGCTTTTTCTCTCCTTGAGTATCTACCTCAACCTTTTCAGCACAACTATTTTCCTTATGCATGATGCCACCTTGAGAATCATTACAGTTAGCGTTGACAGATATTTTGTTTTGTATCAGCTCATTCACTGCCACCAAGGGAGAAATATGACATGGATTGACAGAACTGTTCGATATGAAGCAAGAACTGACCCTTGAAGGATCCTTTTCCAGATCTTTATCCATAAAGAGATTCCAGACAGAACCAATTGCACCAGATGATCCACATCCAAAACGATCTTCAGCCAAAACCTTGCATACTGTTAAACATGGTTGAGTATCATGGAGACCAGGTTCAGCATCAGTAACCGTCTCATTACCAGACATGCAGTTAATTCCAAGTGCGAGATTTGTTTCCATTACGAACGCAGACGATCTAGGTAAACTATCACAAAATGTGGAAGCATTTTGGCTAACATCTTGCTCAACAAGACACTCACTTGAACCATCAGTAACATCTTTGCTAAGAGAAACATTTGGCTCAGGGAAACATCTTTTCAAACCTTGATTATCTGAATCACCAAACTGATCTGAAGACGGAACTTCTGCAGGATGATGAGATGCCAAATCCATATCTTCAGCAAGCACAAGTCTCTCTGTACATACATTTTCTGTACACATATCAGATGGTACTGCCATAACTAAATCTGATTCATCACTACGTGAACAGCTATCACCTCTCTCAACAGGCAATACATGTGACGATCCATTTAACTTTGTTAGAGACATCATTGTGCCCTTTACACAAGTCTTCAAACTTTCATCTCTGTCCAGATTATCAGCCAATTCTGCAGTACTATTAAGAGGTACAGTTTCAATTGATTCTTTTCTACTCAGGTTCTCAACTGATGGATTGGACGTGTTTCCAGAATCAGATGACTTGACCATGATATGTGTATATGTCCCAACGGTAAAACTGTTAGCATTAGCAAGATCCCCTGAAACACTATTATTTGCATTAGCAAGCTCTGTTAAGACATTAGCAACTTCCGGAGAGGCGGAGGAAGCTGGACCTGTGCAGCAACCCCTAGAACTTTTAGGAGACAAGGAATCTACATTCTTACTGATCGCGTTGTTGTCATCTTCAACACCATCGATATTTGACTTTGCCAACAACTGATCACCAGCATCTTTGCTATTAAAATAGATGGATGCACCTACAGATGACTTCTCATAATCCTTTTCTCCGTAACCCAAAGATCCTTTAGATGAACCAATGGTTTTCTTTTCCTCAAACCCAACATCTACATCCATCACTGGTAGATTCCATGAAGGTATAAAATCCATGTCCTCATCTTCACACGGTTGAGACCCAACACTACACATGGACTTACCAGAAAATTGTATTCCTGCTCCAGAACACCCAGAAATATCAGTCGCTGTCGGGCATGATACAGGTAATTTAATAGACGACGTATTAACTTTTGTTTCCGCCTTCACAATTTCTTCCTTCTCCGTGACATTCCGCATAAAACCTTTGCCAACATTACAAACGGAGCTTTTTCTGTCCAACACATCTTCATGAGAATTCAATATACTTTTTTCTCCGTCAACAACCTTCCAGTTGCTATCATGCTCGACATTAGTGTCTTCCCTAGCCTCTTTCAAAGCCTCACAAAAGCTCGAAATTTTTTCTGCAGTATGTACAGTACTAAGTACTTTTGGTTTACTATCATGACTTGTATTACTAATTTTAATTCTGGTGTCCTGAACGACACCATCAACAAATCTGACCTTGTTCAGCATACTTCCAGCATCACTGGAAGATGGAGTTGAGTGATTATCAGGTTTCTTTTCATTTTCAGATGCAGTAGTTTGCCTTGTAGACTGTCTGGAGCCCTCAGAAAGCAACGCCTCATCTGAATAACGTGTTCTCAACTTTCCATATCTTACCGTTGCTGACACCAATGCTCTTCTAGCTTTACTAGACCTAGGTTTCATAGACAAGAGATTGTGGACGCCTGCATTAGGCTTAGCTACCATGACATTCGATTTAAATGAAACATCAAGATTCACTGGAATTTTCCCCCTTCGCTTCTCCAACAATCCATGATCAGAATGACCCAAGTGTTCTCTACCCCGAAATGAGTTAGAGTTCACCCTTTTCCCAGGATGACGACTATGATGCCGAGACCAATCAGTCTCTCTACCGTTTTGATGGGATCTTGGAGTTTCAAGCCTTAGCAGAGCACTCTTCTTCTGCATTTGTTTCCTGGGAGTTCGATTCGGTTCATTACTCTTGTCTCTCCTTTCACGATCAAAATATTGCTCTATCTCAGAATGATAGTTGTCAGTCTTTTTACGGGGATAGAGAAACCTCTCTCCAGCTTGCGCTTGATCCCACCTCTGATTTCTATCCCCTTCATGACTTGCTGATGACCTAGTCATATTGCCGCTTACTGTAACACCATATCGGTCACTGCCATAACCAACACTTGAGGATAAACCCTTATTTCCTTCATCTAATCCCCTAAAATATCTAACGGGTTCTGATTTTAACTGACCACGGTCATGGTAATTTTCGTCTATCCTCGTAGCTCCAGGTTCTTTTCTCATACATTCCAGATTACGAAACTCATCTCTAGACCTAGAACTACCATCTAAACCACGATTAATGCTTACACCGGGAGAATCCCTCGACGAGTAACTGTTGTCATACTGATAGTTAAGGCCTGGATCCGGATCCAACCGGCCTAGACAGGTATCCATTCGTCCCTGACAAACATCCATTCTTCCCTGAGCAGCACCGATCGTCCATGATTCAAGTCGTTTTTCCTTGAACCCAGCCCAAACAGACTGAGAGACATCTCGGGATTCCGTACACGGTATGGTCGATGACGATGGCTGCGAAATCCTTTGAGGTTCATAACCAACTTTCTTAGGAATGTATTGAAGATGATTTTGCGGCAGTGGTGGCAGTGGCGGATGTTGTTGCGGCGGAGGCGGCGGAGGTTGGGAGTAGTAAGAAGATGGCTGATTAACCGTCGGCTTCTGCGGAAGATCTTGACGATGAGAGTAATGGTGGTAATCCTGACGTTGACCACCGATTTGGTTTGATCGATCACAAAAATTAGGGCTCTCAGGATGTGATTGAGATTGATGAGGAGGAGGAGGCGGCGGCAGGAGCGGAGCAGAAGGATGGTGAGGAGAATAAGGAGCATGCCATTGACCATAGTTCGGATGGTAACGAGAAGAATCCATGGCTGATTTTTGAAACGTATTACCGACTTCTGTAAAATCGCGTCTTCGTCGTCTCTCTTTTGCTGAAACGCCGAGAATTAAAAAACCAAAACAAAAGTAAACGAAAATATTTTTTCCTCGAGGCGACTTTCGGTTAGTTTATCCCTAATCTTACTGCGCCATGGGCCCATTTTATTATGGGCCAAGTATTTCCTTTTTCAGCAAAGAATAATATCTCTTCATGCCACAAATTTATTGATAACGACAGTGAGACACGTTCGAGCATTATAATACAAGAAAATTCACTTTGATCCAATTAGGATCAAGGAATACAAATTTGCATGTCTAATTTGCCCCAACAAAGGCAAACGTTGCAAAACAGACCCAAATAACTAAAAGCCCTCACAAATGGAAAGAAACACCTTTTGGTATATACACTGACAAGAGAGACTTCACCATCTATTATAAATAAGAGATGGCTCAATTGAAGCTCGATTAGCGGCTTTCTCTTCCTTTAAGATAGTCATCAACAGAGATGCCTTGCTCGATGCTTCCCACAGACAGAGAATTGTCTTCCATATCGAGGAACGCTAAATTAAGATGCGACTGTAGATTAGACTTCTGCAATTTCTCGTCTTTCATTAACTTTGAATCTTCTAAACGGTTACTAACTTGTTGCTTTGCCCATTTTAGCATCTCTACGTCTCCTTTGAGAAGACTTAAGACCTGCATTGTCACATGACATAGCGTACTAAGTTCTTGTACAAAATTGTAGAGCCAATATCTAAATGATGAAAATTGACTTACCATTCCCATTTTAGGCCTTGATTGAGGGTTATGTCTTATACAAAGAGTGGCCGCTAAGGCCATCCTCTCCATCTGATCACCATTGTTGTTATCCCGCAAACTCGGGTCTAATAACTGAGAATACTCTCCATCATCCATAATTGGCTTCGCCTGCAAGTGTAAATGCAAATCTGTTTTAGCAATAGGACAAGCTTAAGTCCTTCAATGTATCAAAATTTAAGCTGATAGCATCCACATACCCACATAACAAGACTCTCTCGAACCTTTGGAGATTCGCTACTAATCGGTTTTCTTCCAGAGAGAAGCTCAAGGAGTACAACACCGTAGGCATAAACATCTATCTTGTTGTTCATCTTACCATACATAAAGTACTCTGGAGCTAAGTAACTACACCAAAGCAACGTACAACAATCATTATTGGTATCTCTTAGACAACTTTACAAAGAAAATTTCGATCATTTGTTCTTACCCAAAAGTGCCTGCGACATCAGAGCAGATGATCTGAGTTGTAGATACTGATGCCCACTTAGCAAGTCCAAAATCAGAAAGCTGTGGCTCAAAATCATCAGACAATAATATGTTTGATGATTTAACATCTCTGTGAATGACTGATTTTGGAGCACTGTTATGCAGATAGTCCAACGCTTCAGCTATTCCTACAGCCACCTTATATCTCTCGTTCCAACGAAATGCAGCTGGATCTTTCTTGTTGCCTGATTTGGAACCATAAATTGTTAGAATAACAAAGATTCAAAAAAATCTGCATATGGATAAAAGGTAGAGACAGACTTACCATGAAGATTCTCTTCAAGGCTTCCTCTTGAGAGATAGTTATATACCAGTATTAAGTTGTTGTTTTCAAAGCAATAACCTAAGAGAGAAATAACGTTTTTATGGTTTAAGGTTGTGATGATGTCAATCTCTGCCACAAAATCCTTCAAGACGCCTTCGGTTTGCTTGAGAATCTTCACTGCAACCTCTCTTCCATTAGGCAGATATCCTCTATAAACACGACTGCTGCCTCCTTTTCCAATAAAATTATCTGAAATGAAACTACTTTTCTTTGTTAGACAAAGCAAATTACCAAGTGTCCTAAAATGTTAAGATGAGAGGAACAAACCAGTAGAAAAATTGGATGTCACTGACACAAGTTCCTTGTACTGAAAAGACCGACAAGATGTGGAGAACCTCTCATGAAAGCCCTCTAATTCCTTTGAAAATGTTCTTGGGATATTATTATCAGGAGAACATTTCAAGATCACAGAATCATCAGCATCAACAATTGCTTGGCTTTCAGCGTTCAAGCTAGACAAATTATTATCATCTTCAGATTCAGAAGAATTAAAACCAAGCTGCTTACTGTCTGATCTTCCAACAACCGAATTAGTCCTAGAGGGTAACTTCAACACCCACTGGACAACTGGTAATTTTCTGAACGAAGAACTTCGAGGAACAGTAGCTAATACATTTGAAGAAGCTACACGGCAAAGCAAAGGCCAACCTGGTCTAAATTCAGGCAGCTCCTTTACCAACATAGTCATGAATTTGGTCAAGTCTTCTGGAACTTTTGAGGGCACAATCGCCGTTGGCTTGTGGAAATCAGCACTATCATCTTGGTCATCATCACAACTAGAAACAGAACAATTCCCAAGGCAGGAATAGACTAAAGACTGTCGTAGACTCTGGCCATTGGAATGCTCTTCATTCTCCTCTTCAAAATGGCTAATTACTTTGTTATTCTTTCTCAATGTGATAGGCTTCTGAAGGAAGCTAGACAAAGTGACTCCACGAGCATCGCTTTTTCCTATGAAAAATCCAAGAAAGAAGAGTTTCAAAAACCCAAACTACACACACATACTATCACATACAAAACTTATAATGGTCAAACCTTTAGAGTGATGAATGATCGATGGGGAACCATCTTTCTGAAACATGATTTTCCCGTTGTCGACAGCCAGAACCAAGCAATCTTTTGATAGTTTCCTAGCTAAGTACTTAGCCACTGAGACAGATGAGTGAATTGTGTGGTACCTTTTGGAAATACCAACAACAACTTTGGACGCATTGCACAAATTTGCTTCTCTAACTAGAACCTTTCGAATAGAAGAACCACGGCATAATTTCAGCTTCAACTCCACCTATTATAAAAAAAACTCAACATTTCTAAGTAATCTCTTTAAAGATTGAAGAAAATGAAGTTGTTCAGTTTTTAAAATTACCTGCTTTAATTTGCAGAAACCTTCATAGACTTCAAGAACAGAGTCAAATGTTTTGACAAGGGAGATAAGCAAAGAGTTACCTGCTCGATCCACAATCTCTACACAAATTCAAAATTGAGAGAGTAAACATACAAATCTATTGATTGTACGCTAAATCTCAGACTCAAAAACCCAGAGAATTTTTTTTTAAAAAAGTGTTACCGTTGCTGAGAATATGAAGAGCGATTACGGTATCACCCGGTTCAACAACCTTAACCAAAGCCCAATCGAGGACCTCACTACTCGATGCATCGAACTTCACGCCCACTACAACAGTACGACCTAGAACGACGCCGTTTTCAGTCATCTCTCTCGTTCTCACTTCTCCGAAGTTATCTCAAAATAGTTTTCTGAATTTCAGGTGAATACGAAGTGTGATTCCTGGAGAAACGAAAATCATCGTAATGATTATAAATATGCCGACGAAACGATGAGAACTATCCTCTCGCGACTTTGATTTTTCTGGGAAGAAGAAGAATAATAAGAAGAACGGAGGAGCAGACATATTAGAATTTCATTTTGTTGCCATTGGATAAATACCTTAACTATATTTTGGTCAACACTCTCACTAATAACTTTCGAATTTCCTCATGTATATACCTTTTTTGTTGTTTTTTCTTTTATCTTCTTTTTTGCTTTTGTGAATTTTTAACAGTCAGTAAATTAATTTTATAAACTTTCGATATTCTTTCTTTCTATTTCTTGATGATATATTCGTGAATTTACTTCATAGAAAATTCATTAACTTGACCAAACCAAACACGAGGGAAGAAATCAACGTATTAAATACGCCATGTTTCACTGTTTTCGATTAATTATATAGAACATAGTGCCATGTATAAAAGCGCATAATAAATGAGGTGACAGTATAATTATAAATATAGGATTTATTCCTTTGTTTTATATGATTCATTCCTTGTCTTTTTTTATTTGTCGTCGACTCATTACTTGTCTATTGTTTGATTCTTAATTTTATTTTGGTAGGTTGACAATTCAATAAACTTTGTTTTATATTTTTCGTGTCTAAAAAAATACAATTAATGGGTAACGTTTTTCCTGTTTTTGTGATAGAGAATAGATATTAAACGGTCTTTAATTTCATATATTAGTATGGCTTTGACCAATGATGTCTCACGCCAATCTTCTCTTGTTTTATTGTGTAATCATTCGATAATAATATGCCTTAATATAATTGTATAGAAACCGAATTCCATTCCAAAATATTGAACACGTTCAGATATTGAGTTTTATTCATTCATTCATATATGGAGTGTGGTTTAAAGTAGTATTAATTATTGTAAGGTGGAATGAATGGGCCGGTGGAAGCACCCACACAACATCAAAGTCCTGTCGGCTCACTATAACAAATGTCATCCCACTCACGTGAATGAAACTCTAGAGGACCATACGAGACATCGTACACGTGTCGTCTTCTGACATGGGTTTAGTAAATGGTTTGAAGGGTGATGATTATATTAGGAGCATGACTTAGACCATGATTATCGGTGGATCTTAGATGGTTCTTACCTGGTTCCTAAACCAAAAAATAAAGGAGAAATCAATTATCAAAAGAACTTAAGGTAGATTCGGATCTTAGTTTAGCAATTAAAGATATATCTAAGAACCGCCACGTGTCGTCTCTGGATTGGCTGGCAATTGGAAATGAAGAAACACGGAGAAACATTCGTTTCTTGCTTGAAGGCGATTCGCAAGCGATTCCCAAAGCGATTTCAAATTCATCTCCGGCGTGCTTCTCCAGCGATCTTCTCCGGTGGAATCAAGCAGGTGAGCATGAATGAAAGCAAGATAAGTCTTCTTCTTTTATATATTGCACGTAGTCGGGTTAATTTATTGTTTCGGGTTCAGGTTGATTTTTGATTTGGAGAGACTTGAAATTTGATCAAATCCGTCAACTTTCGTTTGTTTGTTTGTTTTGATTTGGGAATTATCTAAATTTTTTAGTTTGTTTTTATTGATTTGGGTATCATTTTTTGTTTGTTTGATTTGGGCAACATCAAAATTTTATGAACAATTGTGTTATCAATTTCAGGAAGTATTTGTGCTTAAAGGCAGACGATTCATCTTCTCTATGCAATTGTAACAAGTAAGTCAATTAGTTAACTAGTATTTGGAAATTAGGACAGATTTAGGACAATAACTTTTACAATTATGGTAAGAGACTTCCTGCCTATTGCAATAACTTTTACTATTACCTCTTGCTTCATAACGCTTATGGCTTTTTGTAGGTTCTTCAACAAGCAAAACCACATAACCAGCTTCCACTTGTGGGACCTTTGTTCACTCCTCCAGTGAATGTTGAATCTATTGCGAATATTGCAGTTAGAGCAGCTACTGATCCAATGTTCCCTCCTGGGATTGTAGGTGTCTGTGGAATTCAACGCTATAGCCAACATAGATCGAGATAAGTCTGTCTTGACATCCATTTATGCTCTCTTGTCGTTTTTTTTGTAGAGTTTGGCTATGTTTTACTCTGTTGGATTTCAATGGTGAATACGTTTTTCTCACAATTAAATAAAGAAGACGAAGCTCTTTTCTTCCATTATTATTAACTATACATCTCTAACACAAGAAGCTACTTTGCAGCTCTACAAAACTATTTCCTACACATTTTATACAAAATACAACCACTTAATCTAGGAAACACCAAGCTCTTAAATCTTAATGCAAATACTGTTGTAGACACTCTTTCAATTTTTACAATGTTACAGGTTTCGAAATAAAAGAGTCAATTCCAATCATTCTCTGTTTGTCTTTAGTGTTCTTATTGTTTGGTTGGAAATTAGGACAGAATTAGTGTTAATAAGTTGGTTGTTGTGATGATCAATGCTTGTTGTACTTAACTCTAACCATATTAAATGCTTAGCTAACCACAAAACTTTCTCTAACCTATTCTATAGTTTTAAAACATGAACTAACCACAAAACTTTCTCTAACCTATTCCAATCTTCAACCTTTTCTTAACTAATGGATCCCTCCATGCTTCTTCAAACTTTCTGGATCTATTAAACAGTCAACAAGGAACCCATATCCCTATGGG
>OVAV01000705.1:0-16341 GCA_900406375.1 Iberis amara | reverse complement strand
TTGGGGTTTTGGGTTTATATTTTGGGGTTTTAGGTTTATATATTTCTGTTTTAAAAAATTTTAATCATGTTAAATGTAAAAAAAATTGTGTTTTTTAGATGATTTTTTGTGATTTTATGTTGTGAATTTATATGATTTAATTTGGAAAAACAAACAAAGGGGTGGAATTTCAATTTAAAAAAAAAAAATTTTAAAAACGAGAGAGAGAGTGATAAGGTTAGAACCGAAATAATCTTGGTATATTTGTTTTGAGAAAACTAATATATGACTTTAATGGTTAGATACTTAAATATGAAGCTATTAATGGTTATCCACCTAATTGACCCTTAATTTATAGTATAAATTTTTATCAATCATTATAATATTATATATTTTTATTTTTATATTTACTTTTTATTATAATCCTAATAAAACTAATTTTTAGATCTGCCACTGTGTATAGATCTTTCGATTTCGAAAATTAAGGTCAGCATGGTTAAATAGATGGTTTGTTTGTTTTGTTTTTTTTGTACATGGCTTGTTTACTTGTTTCACAAGCGATTTAGAGAATAAGTACATTTTCTTGTTAATATGTGACAGTTTAATTGAAGTTTCCTCGGCGGCGGCGCCGTGTCTTCTCCGGCGTCGCTTCCCTTCCGGGTTTTTTGTCGTCTACCTTGTTTGTTTCTTGGTTTTAAGCGTTTTCTGTTGCGGTGAAGCTCTTTTCTCTTCTTAGCGATGGAGTTTAGCGGATCTGGTTGTGCTCAGGTTGTTGAGGCTGTCGTCGGAGAGCCGCCGAGCCTTACAAGGCCTTCGGTTCTAACGGTTTCTTCTTCTGCGGTTTTGTTCTGCCTAGGTCCAATCTCTTCTTCTTCTCCCGGCTTGCGCCTCTCTCTACGATTGCTCCTAATTACTTCCGGCGTTGGGCTCGCTGTAAGTTCTTCCTTCCCTTCTGTTAGGGGTCTTGATTAGCTTGGTTGGTTGTGGTTTGTTTGGAGAGGTTGCTTGGTAGTTGGATTTGGTTTGAGTTTCTAGCTTCAGCCTTCTTTTGGTGAGGATTTTGTATTGGGGCTTGGTTGTGGTCGTGCTTTCTCTGGATTTGGTGTTGTTAGTATTTTTGGCCTGGTCTTGGCGTTCTGGTCCCTGTTGTTTTGGTATGCTCCCGGTCCTCTTCAGTTTTCGGTCGCTATATGGCTCTTTTGAGGTCTTCTGGCTCTGCAAGAGGTTTTTGCTCCTTCTCTCTACATTTGGTTTGATCGATCACTTTTCTTTGGTGAGACTAATCTAGGCGTTAACCGGTCTTCTCTATTTTCGACCTTGCCGTTCCTCGAACTTCTTTTGGTGTTCCATCTGTCGTCTTGGTTGCCATTGTTCAGATTACTGGTCTCCGCATTCTTCATCCGAGAGGTAGTACTTGATTTTTAGGAGGTTTCTTGGGCATGGTTTTCTCGTTGACCTTGTTCCTGGAGCTTTGCAGTTGGCGTGTATCTGCCATTTGTAGTGTCTAGAGTGGTTCTTCTTCCTTTTCTTTTGAGAGTCACAATCTTTGTCTTGCTTTTTCAAAATCCTTGTTAGGTCTTGTTTTTCGTAGTTGTTTTTTCTGTATTCTGTCTTTGGTTCCCGTTGTATCCGGCTTTGTTTCCTGAAATTTCGAGCTATCTCAGTTGAAATTTGCGGGCTTAGTTTCCTGAAATTTTGAGCTCATTCAGTCGAAATTTGCGGGCTTAGTTTGTTTAATCGTTGTAATCCGAACATGTTTTCAGTTTCAATAATAAAGACGACAAAAAAAAAAAAAAAATCTAATCGACCAGAATACATCTTTGGTCTCTAGCTTCTTATCTACAACCTCGTCCTAAAGTTGAAAGGACCACGAGCTTCCAATTTTTTTTAAAAAATAGTCCTTTTCAAATTGGCAGCTTTTTAAATTTAAAAAAAAAAACATAAAAGCCACAAAAATTTAACTCAGCACCTAAATACTAAGAAGGGGAGTTAAAAAAAAAAAAAATACTAAGAAGGGAAGATATTAATTATCACTAGCCTAAAGACATCTTCGAAAGGGATTGGAATTTCAAATTTGAGATTTTTGATGTTTGTCTCCAATTTCAGAAAGTTTATATTTTACAATATAATCTTCAATGTTAATCACAATTACTTAAAATCATAGAACTTATATATAAATAAGTATAAAACATACATTATATAAATATTTACAAAAACATACATTATATAAATACATACAATAATAATTAATAACATTTTATATAATGATACAAATTTACATAATTTATTAATAAAAACATACCAACTAAATTCAGTGCCGTGCCAAGACATACCGAGGCTTAGGACAAAATTTTAAATAATATCCTTTATAAAACCAATAAAACTAATATAATAATTATATTATTTCTAAATGTCAACAATACTTATGATAAAGAAGAACACAATACTACAATTAAAACTAAGAACATAGTTATTCTAAAGTAGATTTTCTCCTTTTTATATATAAAAAAAGTTTTTCACCAAATTCACGTAATCAAGTTCTCGAACTTATTCCTCCTCTATAGATATGATAGGGAAAACATTAAATCTCTTTTGGGACATAGTCAAACGAAGATAAAAATTTATCAATTTTTTTTGTTGATGAAATGTTAAATTTATTAATAAAAAATAGAGTATATGTACAAAAGAATAGTTTGGTCACAGTCGCAAACACATTAGATAGAAAGCTGCCACGGTTCATGGGTGGTGCTCAAGTAGGCCTCGTTAAAACCTGAAGCTAGAAAACACTGTGGGACAAAACTAGCTTCAGGAAAAAGAGTACCGACCATGAGCACAAAGAACCGTTGCAAGAGAAAGAGAAGCAGATCAAACAGAAACGCTGGACAGTGTGCATGCGAGGCAAAATGACTAAGCTGGGTGAAGATGAGTCCAACGCGCATAGAGAGCATGAAGAGGAGAGGTAGGGCCGTAATGAAGGCTGGAAATGCGGTGACGATTTGTATTGATGATTCTCAACCGAAGCTGCGCAATAGTCTGGTGCTGTTAATGATGGCAACGAGCATTCCTTTCCCGCCAGATGTGATAGATGGTGGCTTGAAAGCAGAGTCGAAGGAGGACAACATCTAGCCTTGGAATGTTTCCTCTCCGAATTACCAGAAGAGTGCGAGTCCAGTCCGGAGATAGGCAGTGACAAAGAATCGGCCCTACGAGATCCGACCATAGAGTGTATGAGTATGGACAGGCGAAGAAGAGGTGATCTCGCGTTTCGTTCGGTTCGCCACACAGAACGCACGCCTGGACGAGACCCCAATTATGCATTCGCTCACCCGTGAATAACCTGTTAAGAACCGCAAGCCAAGAGATAAAAGCAAACCGAGGAATAGATTGCGGGAACCAAATAGTATTAGACCAAGGAAGAGTGGGATTGGAAATTCTTAGATGGTTCCAGGTGGCATCGGCAGATAAGTAGGGCTTGTACTGATCATTGGTATGACGCCAAAAGGGAACATCAGGCCCAGCTTGTGCTGAGGGTAAGGGGAGCATGAGTAGCAGGTCAATAGCTGGACGCAATGCCAAAACGCGGGAGCGACGGAGTAACCATCTACTGTCATCCGTAGCGTCTATGACCTTATAAGCGTAACGCGGTATGCCGAGCTCACGAATACCTGTCTCACCCATAAGAGTATACAAGGGTCCCAGAGGGGACCAACTATCAATTTTCACGTTGAAAATATTTTCCCGTAGTTAAAACGAACAAGGAATCATCAATGGTCTTAAGAAAGTATAACGAAAAAAGAGAAAATAGGAAATAAATAATTATGAAAGATATTAAAAAGCAGAAAAGGTTTTAGTGATTTATATTTGGATTTATATTTTTGGTAGTACATTTACATATTAAATATAAATTTATTGAGGTACTAATTTTCTCAAACAAAACATTAAAGTTGATATTTAAATCTTTCTCATTTTTAGTTCAAAAACATGTTTTTAAAAAGTGTCTTAGATATTTTAAAATTTTTGGTGGTCTTGGGCATTTGCCCTTTATATATATGGAGGCATAGACTAAATCATAACTTACAATTCAAAATTATTAATCATAATTATTTTTATTTGTGTAATTATAATGTGTTGTGTGCATATCTGATCTAAACAAGCAAAAATCCTATAAAAGAATTTACATCAAACTTTTTTGGATAATATTTTGGTGACATTTGGAGTTCAAATCAAATTTATCTAATTATTAGTATGATGTAATATTTTAGTGTTAATGTGTCCTGTAACTTTTTCTCTATTTAATTATGAAATTTTGATATTATAATATTGTTAATTTATAAAATAAGTTTAAGGGTATGTGATGTTTCTTGTATATTAATATTTTATTTCATTTTAGATGCTTTCAAATATGATATATAAAATTTGATCTACATTTAAGCTTGATACATAAAATTTGATGTACATTTAAACTTAAAACGTAAATTTGTTAGTACTAAAATAATTAAATAAAAATAATAGTATTATTTATGAGTAATATATAATTATAGAGAACAAAATGTAAATAAAAAAAAGATAGAAAACTTCAAATTTTAAACTTTATTATTCAACAAAATTTCATATTTTAGAATTAATCTTTGGACTACAAAAAATTTAAATTTGAGATCACTTTCGAGAGATCCTAAAAGACATCTTCTAGAAATAAGCAGCCGAAATTTATATATATATAAATAAATAAAAATCCATGTTCTTGAAGTTTATTTGGTTCACTTGTAACTAAAAGAAATATGTTGGACACTTATGAGAAATAAAAGAAGTGAAGGTCTTAGATTGAAAATACTATTCAATTACCTCAGAAGTCTAATTTAACTTTTTTGCAAAGCCTCTCGGTCTCTCTTTGTCTCTGCAATCCTCCATTGATGTTTAGGTATGTCTCCGATTCTAAGCTATCTTTTGCTTCCACTTTGTCATTTTTCGTACTATTCAATGTTTTGTGTTGCATTATCAGTTAGATATCTCTTTTGTTACTACGCACATGAACTGTTTGTTTAAATGCCGCTTACAAATCCCCACTTCGATTTACAATCATATTTCGTAAGCATGACAAATTTAGGGAGAGATATCATGAACTCCAGTTTGATTTTGGAAATTTGGTTTTGAAAATCTGTAATTTTAATATTGTTTTCAAGAACACAACACATTCAGTTGTTTCTCTTGATCATACCATTTTTTATGGGTAACTGTTCTTTTAAGCATGATAAGCTTTGATTGTGCAAAAATTACAAAAAACTTGTTTTGAAACTTGAAAGCCACAAAAAACTGTGTAATTTACTTTCTTCACATCATCAAAATTTAATATACATAGAAATGATGGGTTAAACAAATGCAAATTGACAAGAAAAATGAGTGTATATTTACTTATGCAGAATGTGAGATTTTTTGAAACTTGGTGATAAAAGTAGGCAATGCACACAGTCACGTCTCTTCTTCTTCTGGTTGTTCTTTGTTACTTTGGTTTGTGTTTTCCGCTCCTACACTCGTAAGCCAGTCCACAACTTGTTGGATGAGTGGTCTTTTCATTGGATTTTGGTTCACACACATGCAGGCTATGTCAAGCACACGAAGCAGCTCTCGTTCATGACCTTTTTCTCTCAGCAATGGATCAAACACTTCCAATGCTTTCTCTTCTCTTCTCATGAGATGCACCCATGACACCAATTCTCTTGTCATCTTTGGCTTGAACACCTCCATTGGTCTTTTCCCTGCGAGAAGCTCGAGAATGACAACACCAAAACTGTACACGTCCCCTCTCAAAGTGGCTACCCAAGCTTGTCCATACTCTGGGGGAATGTAACCCAATGTGCCCACAAGCTCTGTTGTAACATGTGTGCGATATGGAAGGATCAATCTTGACAATCCGAAATCTGCGAGGTACGCCTTGAAATTTCCATCCAAAAGGATGTTACTGGACTTGATGTCACGGTGTACTATGTGTGGTTCACATATCTGATGCATGTATGCTAGTCCACAACTTGCTCCTCTCATAATGTTAAGTCTTTTTGCCCAATCCAGTTGAGCTGGACCCTCTGGATTTTCATGTAGCCAATAATCAAGACTTCCGTTCTCCATGAACGAATAAATAAGTATTCGAGCACTATCATGTACGCAATAGCCTTGTAGAGCAACCAGGTTTTCATGTTTGGCCCTAGACAGAACTTCTACCTCTGCCTTGAATTCTTTTTCCATCAGACCATAGTCTCCTGTAAGTTTCTTAACCGCCAGTTTCGTCCCATTATCTAAGATAGCTTTGTAGACAAGGCCGAACCCGCCACAGCCAATTATATTAGCTTGACTGAAGTTATCAGTAGCCTTCAGGAGCTCAAATATAGTCAGGTCTTTTACGTCGTAGCTACTGTTTCCAAACAACAGTACAAGGCTTATGTCTTTTTCTGAACCTGAACCGACTTCAGAATATGAGACATGGGAGTTTATCTCCAGTTCGGCATTCTCAGAGTCTCCTGGATTTACCCTTCTCTTAGACACTACCCACAGACCAAGCACCAACAAAATCAAACAGACGCCAAAAAAGATCCCAACGACAAGCCCTGTAACAAGCATTTTATTGACCGTTTCTTTGTTTGTCTTTGTAGAAGAAGGCTGAATTGGAGTCGCGCAGGGGGTTAGCAGTACACCACCGCACAGCAAGGGGTTTCCTTCAAAATATGTTCTTGGGAAGGTATCGAACTGAGTCCCTGTGGGTATCGGCCCACTGAGAGTGTTGTTTGCAACGTTGAAGTAGGACAAGAAATGGAGTCCTGTGAGAGACCAAGGTATTCTACCAGATAGATTGTTGTTGGAAAGGTCCAACCTCTCTAAGTTTGTGAGATTCGACAATTCATCTGGGATGCTGCCAGACAAATTATTGTGATTAAGGTCAATGTCATGGAGTACCCTTAACTGTCCAATCTCGACTGGAATACTTCCGGTCAGCTTATTCTTTTTGATGTATATCCCAGGTGGGAGGCTAGAAAGCTGATTGTATTGCTGTTTGATAGTGACATTATTGGGACTAACGAAAACAGGAAGCTCTAGATAGCTACGCTCTGTTGCGTCATATGCCTTTTTGGACATCAAAGCCGTCAGCTGAAACAGTTCCTTCGGTAGCTCTCCTGTAAGAAGATTATCAGAAAGATCCAAGTAGAATAGGTTTGAAAGAGTTCCTAACCAACCAGGAATCGTCCCCGTGAGTTTATTTACTGACAAGTCCAAAACTTCTACACTCTTGAGCTTAATTATCCAAGCTGGTATTTCACCTTTCAATCTAGATCCACCCGTACCGAATATTTGAAGAATCGGAAATCCACCTGGCGCAAGAAAGTCTTCGTGACTAGGTATGGTTTCTTCGTAAAAATTCTTTGCCATGATGAGAGTAGACAACTTCTTGCAGCGTTGCAGAATGCTAAGAGCACCTGTAATGTTGGTCATGTTATTATCTGAAAATGTGAAGAATGATAATGACTCCAATTCGAGTATTTTCGGAGATATCTGTCCTGTTAACTTGTTGCCTGCGAATCTCATCGCTGTCATGTTTTTGCAGGAGTAAATACTCGAGGGAAAATCGCCAGTGAAGCTATTGTTTCCGAGGTCCAGAACACTAAGGCTCTGAAACCGGGAAAAGTCTAGATTCGATAAGGGTCCTCCAAGTCGATTAACCCGTAATTTTAACTTGACAAGATTCGTGCAATTCGCGAGAGAAACAGGGACAGAACCATTGAGTTTGTTGATATGAAGCTGGAGACTACGCAGATTAATAAGCTTCCCTATATCTACTGGTATTTCTCCTTCGAGTTTATTGAAGTAAAGCTCAAGCACTGTCAATTTGGTGAGACGAGTAATCCCATCATCAATCTTCCCAGAAAATTGGTTAACTGGTAAATAAAGTTCCTCAAGAACAGGAAGATTGTAGATTTCTTTTGGGATTTCACCAGAGAGGTTATTGAAGCCTGCTCGAAGAACACTTAGCCTTAAGCATCTACCTAATCCTTCAGAGACAACTCCTGTGAATTTGTTGTAAGAGAAATCAAGTTTAGTGAGTTGCGGCGAAGTTGTGCAGATGAAAGAAGGGATTGGACCAGCGAAGCTATTGTTGCTGACATTGAAACTTGTTAAATTGAAAGCACCCTGAAGAAAAACAGAACCGTCGAAGATTTGGCCTTCAAGAAGATTACTAGAGAGATCAACAGACTGAATTGGGAAGATTCGGTTGCTTGATTGTTCAAGTGGCAATTCACCATTGAAAATGTTGTAACTAAGATCAAGAACCAATAGTTGATCAAGAGCAGAGAGGAAACCTTGTGGTAGAGGACCAGAGAGACGGTTATGAGAAAGGTCAAGACTTTGTAGACGACGAAGATCAAAAACAGAAGATGGGAGATTGCCTGAGAGTCCTTTAAAGGGTAAAGAAATCGAAGTGACTCTGCTCTTTGCAGAATCATCACAAGAGATTCCTTCCCAAGAACAGCAATCAATAGAAGAATTCCAATGTAAAGGAGAGACTGGAGATGATACGTTGCCAGAGAACCAAAGAAGAGAATCTCGTTCCTGAGAGTTACAGACAGCTTCTGAAACTGTAAGGAAGAAGACAGAGAAGGAAAGAACATAAAGAAGTAGGAAGAAAGCCATGTGTAATGGTCTCACAAGGAGACAAATGGATTTAGATCTCATCTGGTCGTTAATCATGGAAAGAAGAAGAGAAGAAGATTGAGAAAGCTTGAAGAAGAAGAAGAAGAAGAAAAAGACATGATTATGTGATCTGGGTTTGTGTGTCGAAGCTTGTAAATGGCTCTCAATAACATCGTTGACCAAAGGGAATAGTCAGACCAGACACAAGAAAACTTCTTGTCACACCTTAAAGTTACTTTTTTATTTTTATTTTATTCTATCATGTTATCTTTTGCCCTATTGTGGTGGATTTATTTATTTTTTTTTATATATAAAGGTTTCTTCTTTTTATTATTCCTCTTGTAATAAAAGTTTTTAATTTTTTATAAAATAATAAAAGTTTTTTGTTATTATTATTATTATTATTATTATTATTATTCCTCATGTATTAATAGCCTAACGACAACCCTATGATTACCTATGTAATTTTTAAAGTCAGCGTTATATAAGCTTTTTATTTATTGGTATAATCAGATTTATTTTAAATAGAAACAAAGAAAAAACAAGAAGAGGTAAATAAGGTCATTTCATGTTTGGAGATGAGAGTGCGTGCGTGCTATAATGTTATGATGTTGATCACGAAAATTGAATTTGGTGATATTATAATCATGATGGTTATTTTTTTAATTATTAAATATGTGGCAAGAAAATGATATAAAAAGAAAGTGAGAAATAGTATGATGATTATTTTATATTTGTAAAAAGATGAGGAATAGTATGTTGATTTTATTTATTAATAAAAAGATGAGAGAGGCGTTTACCTTTTGGGGCGGCTGGTAAGTAGTGGCTCGTAGTGGTGGTGGTGTTACATACCTTTTCTAATATCCTCTTCAATTTTTTTTAATAATAAGCATAAATCATTTTATTTTATTTTTTGCTTTTTAGCGGATCTTTTGATATATAATTTTGCCAAGTGGAAACCACATTTAACATTAGATAGTGGTCATAAATAACGAAAGGTAGATAAAGAAGATCAAAATGATACTATTTTGTTTGTTTTTTAGGGATACTATTTATTTTGTTTGACTTTTGATTTTTTTGGTTATAAAAATCATTGAAGCTGTTTCATGATATTGTTTCTCTTTTAAATTTACTAATGGGCAAATGCCGTATGTGATAGCTACAAGTTACTTTAAACAAATATGGTACTGAATATATTAATGGTCTCCGATTTTTGGATATTGTAGTGAACAAATATACTATAATTTAAAGATGACGTATATACGAAGAAAATAACAGTAAGTAAGAGTAAAATAATTAAATCCAACCTGGTTGATTAAAAGAAAATATAGACCTACATAAATTTAACGACTGATCTAAATATATAGATTTTGGTATTCATATTGATCTTTTGATAATATAATAATATATAATATGCTTCTAAGTTCTAAGTGGTTTGTAACTTGTTATATCGTGTCATAGACGAAATAATCTTTCGACGCCTAATAACAAAACTACCATGATTAATATGTTAATACTTTAATTAGTGTTTGGTTAACCATAAGTAATAATGGTGTGAATAATTTTTCTATAACATATTTACATGATAAAGTTTTGAGTGACATCCTAAAAACATTGTTCTCTCTTTAGTGGAATCGAATGTTAAGATTTGACATTAAATAATAGCAGAAAACTATTAGGTATTGGGATGGATCTCCTTTTCTTTTCTTTTCTTTTTTTTGACATCAGGATGGATCTCCTTTATGTGTGCTCAGATTGAGAATAAAACGTTAATAAGTTTGTGACTTCACAAACGATAATATACTATAAGCCTTTCGGTATATGCCGATGATATCTAGTAATTTTTAATGTAAATATTTTAGGTTTAATCAAATTTGTGATAATTTATTCTTTTTTTATATATAACATGATAATTTATTCTTAATCGGAGCTATTTGTTATATTTTTACTGATTCATGGACCTTCTGTCGTTTTCCCAGCTTACAATGGAATAGGAGAAATTAACCAATAAAAATGTAATTTTGTTTTTGTTAATATATTACGTTTATGAATATTTTTCTTAGGTAAAATTTGTATCAATTTTAGAACACAGCACACTGGCTTATCTGTTTTTATTTTTTCAGCCGGCGTATCTTTTTATGTGTCATTTTTTCATGATTTATCTCTTTTTTTATCAACGTACTTGTTTATCTGTCTTGAAAAGAAGTCTCCCTAATATTTTTTTTCGTCTGACAAATTCTTCTTACTAATTTATACTTTCTATTGTTTCTCACCCTTTTTAATTGATAGATAATTTTGTAAAACAGATCATTTCGACGACTTTGATTAGGATATTCCTTTTTTTCCTAATACAATTCCACTGAAAGATAATATGTAATATCGAACATGATCCTGGTTTACTTTGTATTGGCAATTTCTTAGTGAATTCTGTAATATAATTCTTGTCATTTTGTGAGATTTGTACAGCTATGATTTTCTGTTTTATAGCTTCAGATACAGCTATTTAGTATTAAAATATTATATATAACGACACTAATTAAGAATTTATCGAACCAATTGCAAATATTTGTAAAAAGTGTTAGCTACTTGGAGTTCTTAAGTAAGCTATAGAAAGAAGAAAAAAACACGTTATAACTTAAAACACTTTTTAGTAATACTATAGGTATATAGTACATTGTATATTCTGGAGACCCTAAATCTGTGCTCTGCTCATGAATTTTCGTAAATCAAGGGATATAAAACGTTTGACTTTAAATAAAAAACTATTTAAACCCATAGACATTATATTATACGTGTAAACATACAAATTTGGTGATAGCTTATCCTTTGATCATCTAAAAAGACATTATATATGTGCATTGACTTGGCCGGTAAGATCATAGTAAAAAACAAAATCTAACCAGTTGGTTTAAGAAAAGTCTATTCTAAATACACGGCCTTATAGAATATATATATATATGCTTAGTGGTTCTCTTGTTTTTGGGTTAGGTTTAGGATATGTATTTTTGAGATTATTTTACTAGTAGATAGTTTATTGAAAACTTATTACACAACACATTTTAGTAAGCATATACAATCTTTTATCTTTTTATGTGGTTATATTTTTGCCTTCATATAACCCTCACTCTTGTCTAATTTCTTAGTAAGAAAAACATTTTACTTTCATTTCAGTTTCTATTATAACCACACTATCTATCTAGAAATCGCACCACGAGGACTGGACATTTTATCCGAAATCCGAACCACAACCAAACCAAAAAAACCCAAAACTGAAACCGAACTGAATTTTCAAATAACCCGAATTAGTTTTATAACATTTTTAGTATGGGTACCCGAACCGAACCGGATCCAAACCAAAACCCGAATGGGTATCCAAAAATCCGAATGTATTTATATATAAGTACTTTTTGTAGGGTAATTCGGGTTTTTTGTTGTATTTTGGATTTTTGGTTTGGGTAATTCGGATTTTAGTTGTGTTTTGGACCCAAATACCCGAATTATCCATGTTACACGAAAAATTCAAACCGTAAACCCAAAATACAAGACAAAAAATCTAAATTACCCAAAAAAACCCGAACAAAAAATAATTCTGTTCCATATCGGGTTTTGGTAAAAAAAACAAAACCCGAATAGATTCAACCCGAACTGGAATCTACTCGGTTCCTAGTTGTATCCGAAAAACCCAAAATCCGAATTACCCGAACCGAAACTCGAATGCCCACCCCTACGCACCACTATCTATCATCGTCTTTTCTTCTTCTTTTTTTTTGTCGACAACATACTATATAAGATTAATAGGAATTCCCGAAGGGAACCCAAACTCCCATGAAGGGAAGATTACAAACCCACAAGGGGTACATGTTCTGATCCATTATGGATGAAAGTAAGAATACTAAACTATAATGATTTCCTATATCATAAATACTCATGTTAGGTAAATACTGTCCACTTTGGGACGAACCCTTACCATCCCTTAATATCGGCATAGAACCGTAGCGGGAGATTAACATGAGAGTTGGATCCGATCGAGAAAATCCCCATTGACCTAACACACTCATGTTGACGACCTTATTAGACAAAAAAAAGATAAAAGACACCTAAAGAAGGACAAAAGACATACAAAATGGAGATTATTAAAAAAACAATTACTTGTATGGGAAAGAACAAGGCCACGTGGCCAACTCCAACCCACACAAGCAACCAACGAAACTAGGTCCCAACAGAATGATTGCCGCTCTCCACCACCACGCCGGAATGTCAGTCCGCCAAGCATCGTCTCTTGTAACTTGAGACGAATAAAACGGAAAGTCACAACCGGAGCCTTAGTCGCGAGAACCGGTGAGACATTCCGAGCTAACCGAGGTCTATCCCGAGAAGACCACTGCCATGCTCCACGATGCACGTCCCTTGTCCCTTCATCTCTACTGAACCATCTGAATCGCGCCTCCGGAAACCAGATTTGGCGCATGCATCCAGATCTAATAAGAAATCACCACCGCCAACCCGAATCCTCCACCGCGGTCGCATGCATGCAGAAAGTGGATATAACAGGCAGAAATCCATCGAGCTGGACAGGAGCGGTGTGAGAGGGACATGCATAGCGGAGAGAAAGCCAACAGAGGAAGAGCCACAGAAAGAGGGACCGACGCGAAGAAAGAGAAGACAAAGAAAAACAAAAATAAACTGTACAGTGTGTGCCGCTCAGCGCTGGCAAAGAGACCAGACGCCGGCGGCGAGAGGAGCAACGGAAGACAAACAGTCGAGTAGAAGAAGTAGAGAGAAAATTTTTCCCAATAATCTAAGATTCTTTGACGAAATCTTATTTTCCCATTTTTCCAAAAAATTATTATGTTCGTTCAGTATGTGTTCTTAAACTATGTGAGCTATGTGGACATAAGATAATGGGCTAAGAAAAATGGTTGTAAACAGAAGGTAACAGACACATAATAACAATTTTCTTTGAAATTATAGTTTTCGGCAAAACAAAACGGTATTAATGTCACTTACATTAAAATCATTCTACACGTTAAAACTAATAAATGTCTTGAACTTTAAAGATATTGGTCAATAAAAAAAAATATTAATAAAAAAGATTTGGTCTCGCCATATTTTTCAATTGTACAACATTCATTTAATTAGCTTATCAAAAATATTATTTATTTTTAGAAAGTTACTTTTATCCTATTTGTTCAAATTATATGAATTTTATTTTTTGTCCACAAGTTTCGATCCATTCAGCATGATCGTATACAATTTCTCTATTCAAACATGATATTTATGCAAATTTGGTATTGTGTTAAGAGATACCATTATTGAACTATTGGATAAACAACATCTAATGGTTCAAATGCGAAAAATCCAGAATCGGAAACTACATATGAATATCATAAAAATACAAAATATTATTGATTTCAAGCCTAACCTCCAATGTTTTTACTAATAGTATAAAACTTGAAACTTATATTGCTTTTTCAATGTTTTGAAAACCGACCCAAATATCAACCCGAATGACTTTCCGGGTCACCGGATCTCTGGGTTAACCATGGGTCAAAAGTTTAATAAATATTTTTATTATTTTATATATATTTAGGTATATATCTTATATTTATATTCTTACAAAAATAAAATAAAACTTCTTGTAATTTTTAACAATTTTAATATAAACATTAAACTAATAATTATTAAAATGATTAAAATGTCTAATAGTAAATGTCTAACACTGGACTATTAGAGATATAATATCTCATATTGGATAATCAAAGGGACTTAGACTAATATATAAGGGATATGGGCCACTCCACTCATTGCCAATTATTTTGAGTTGGATGCCCATAATCCTAACATGGTATCAGAGCCCTATCCGATCCGCGACCCGACCCAAAGTTGGTCCTGCCTTTGTTGCCCAAACCACCCGAGATTAATGGCTAACGAGACTCATTATCTCGAGGGCCGTATTAGGAATATAATATCCCACATTGGATAATCTAAGAGACTTAGACTAATATATAAGGGATATAGGCCACTCCACTCATTGCCAATTGGTTTTGAGTTGGAAGCCCATAATCCTAACACGGATGAGTTATCGATTTTGTCGCAAAACAAGGTATAAGGATACATGCGGTGGAGTTTCAGTGTCTTACAAGAGGATGTGGTTTTTGCCACTAACAGATAGGCTGAAAAGGTTATATCAGTCTAAGAGAACATCTGCGAGAATAAGATGGCATGCTGAGCATAGATTTGATGGAGAGATTACATATCCTTCTAGTGCAGAAGTTTGGCGTCATTTTCAATCTACATATTCATATTTTGCATACGAGAAACAAAACGTTTATCTCGGATTAAGTACAGATGGATTCAACCATTTCGGGAATCATGGTAGATAGTATTCTCTATGGCCAGTCTTTGTGACACCTTACAATTTGCCATCATCTTTGTGTATGAGACGAGAGTTTCTATTTCTCTATGTTCTTGTACCTGGCCCTGATCATCCGAGACGAGCACTTGATTTATTTTTGCAACCATTGATATATGAGTTGAAGACATTATGGAAGCATGGGGAGGAGGTGTAGGATGTGTCGCTACAACAAAATTTTAAGATGCATACGGTTTTTTTGTGGACTATAAGCGATTTTCCAGCGTATGGTATTTTATCTAGATGGAAAACACACAGGAAACTAGCATGTCCATATTGTAACGATAACACCAACTCATTCCAGCTAAAGAATGGAAGAAAAACATGTTGGTTTAATTGTCACTGAAGGTTTTTGCCCCCGGATCATCCATATCGTCGATCTACTACACTATTCACAAAGAAGAGATGTATTGAAGGTCCACCACCTGAATTAGATGGAACATATCTATTGATCCAAGTGAGAGATTTTGGTACTGAAAGGACCGTTGATGCTAATGTTGGTGGGAATGAGCATGTCAATGTTGAAGGTTCAGGAAGGACCATTTGTTGAGGCATATTCTAGATGTCATGCATATTGAGAAAAACTTCTTTGACAACATAATGAACAGTGTTCTAAATGTCCAAAGGAAGACCAAAGACAATTTGAAGTCTATATTAGATTTACCGGACATTTGTTCTCGTCCTCAGCTTCACCTCACGGACGATGGAAGGTGTCCAATGCGTGCATTCAGATTACCTAAGAATGCAGAAGATAAGTTCTTCGACTAGATTATCCATAATGTCAAGTTCTCTTATGGATACGCATATAATCTGCGGAATTGTGTTGATATCGGAGAAGAAAAGTTTATTGGAATGAAGAGCCATGATTGTCACGTAGTGATGCAATGCTTTCTCCCATTTTTATTTGCGCATCTCCTTCCGAAAGATGTGCACGAAGCCATTGCAGGTAATTAAGTCATTTGTATAGAAATAACGTTATATGTTTCAATTATTGATTACTTATATGTTTTTTAATTTACAGTGGTTGGAGCATTCTTTCGTGACATTAGCCGAAGTACACTAACCGTTGGCGGTATTGCCACATTACAAGAGAATATACCGATGATCCTTTTTAAGTTGGAAAAGATTTTCCCACCGTCATTCTTTGATGTTATGGAACATCTCACGATTCACCTTCCTCGTGAAGCATCACTAGGTGGACCGGTCCAATATCGGTGGATGTACCTCTTCGAGAGGTAAGGGGGTGTTATTCAACGATGGATTTTAAATCAACTCCT